>MU225710.1:2785772-2797374 GCA_018584345.1 Thuja plicata | reverse complement strand
TAATCCTATCCAGGACTAACTCAGGCAGATTTTAGATTCTAATTCTAGCCAACTTCAGGAACTCACACATCTTATGACTTCCCAACATTGGTGATGCAAGAATGTTGTTAGTTATGCAAATGCAATGATATGAGAAGATTAAACATCCAAATCTTTGCAATGGGATCAAATGACAGTACTCTGATCTACCATCCAATCACCATTTGACTAAGAATACAAGACAGTGCTCAAAACTGATCATAACAATACTCTAATTGAAAATAATCAGAAAAGTGTTGTTCAAATACTCTGATTCATAACAAAACCTTTCTTTGTTTTAAACACACAGATACAATACTCTGATCATATTTGCTTGCAGACTATAGCCAAATCTATTACAAAAACCTGAACATTAATCTTAATGCATGAATGAAAATACAGAACTAAAACATGTTCTCTCCTCCACTCCAGCTCTCTGACTGTATGCAGAAAAGGGAAGCACCTAGACAGTAAAGAATTGACACCAAGCATGATTGTCTCTGCAACCTCCCTTCATGCCAACAATTTGCCGACCCCGTCAAATGAAAATATTTCCCAATAAATAGACTTCCAAAATTCTTCACTTTCCTTTGTGACTGTTCGGTTACAATAACCGTTTCACATTGTTTGTCATTTTCTAATTTCATCTCTTTTGACTGTTTAGTTTCTCCAATAACTGTGGCTTCTTGGTTTCATAACCGATTCTTGAAAGTTTCATACTTTCAACGTGACTGTTTCAAAATATAACATTTGGTCTACGGAATCTTTACATAAATATATTACTCCATAAGTTATCCCCCTTTTGTTTTAATCTTTCTCATACCTTTCAATGTTTTTTTTGTCTTTAACCAAACATATCGCTGGCTTAGAAAGATATACAATCGACACATGTCGAACAAATTTAGTAATTTAAGTATGGGGGGACCAAGTAATATGTTGAAGGAGACCCTTATGTGCCTCTATTTTCCAAATGGTGTGCCTGTGTGTGTATTCCCAAATTGCATTACACGTGTTCACAAAATTCGCATCTCCTCGGTCTTTAGCCGGCGACCAAAAATACCGTGCTCTAAATTATGTTTCTTCTTCGCTCCATATCAATGACAATGATCTCAGCTTTGGCATATAGCTTTGACATATATCTTTAGAGGCTTGTCTTCATGCTCCCCTATTTCTATGCATGAATCTGAATCTTCTCCTCTTTTCATAACCTGACCCCTAGACCGAGTTCCTTCGAGTTGTTGGGTGATGAGATTGAGGTCTCCCATCGGGTTTGAACATCATATCAAATATTACCACTGCTTAGATATATTCCATACTCTATATGCTGATATATCTCATTCCATTGAATTTAATTAAATGTTTGAATAGTTCTATTAAGTTTTAAGATATGGCCTCTCTTTGACGGATCTTTGATGTCTTTGCAGATCATTTATAGTGCAGCTCGGCTCTTCTTTTCTGTAGGTCAAAAGTCTGCACTATGTGGCTGTCGCGTTAGGCATACACAATTCAATATCTATTCGAGCTCATCTACCTTTCAGACATAATCATATTTTTCACATGTTTGATGCTATTCGACTTCAATTTCAACCTCAAAATGTATCGAGAATCCTCATCTTTATCTTGAACTCGGGCCTTTACAATGAATTTGGCTTTTGGATGTTGTGCCTATTATTCTCGATCTCTCTGAAGCTATTTATCTTAGGTTTTCATTTCTATGGTGCCACCATAAGAGGATGCTATCGATCATAACTGTGAGTTCAAAATAACACTTTCTTTCTCTGCTTCAATCCGTCTCTGGGGCTGTCTTCTACAATGCCTCTATCACATTTAGAGTTTTGTGTGCTTGGATTAACAAAAAGTGGAGAACTATGTCTAGTAGAGGAGGCAGTTAATTGTTGGGATTTGAGAAAAATGGCCTTTAATGCAATTGGCGGAAAATCCCAAACTGAATGCTTTCGGCAGAAAATCCCAAATCTGCTTCTCCATTGCGAAAAATCCCAAATCCGCTTCTCCATTGCAGAAAATCCCAAATCCGCTTCTCCATTGCAGAAATTCACCATTGAGGTGCATTTCCTGCTTCATCCACTTTGCTCAGTCTCAGTTTCCCTTGATTGATTTAAGACTACAATCTTCACTTAGCGACGCAGACTCCATTACAATGTATCTTTCGCAGCCGAAATGCTCCATTGGCGGGATTTGACAATATAGCTTCTTTGGCAGAAAATGAGACTGAAGCTTCTCCTTGGTGGAAAATGAGACTAAAGCTTCTCCTTGGTGGAAAATGACCATGATAGGTCATTTTCTGCTTTCTTTGCAGAAAACTCAAAAAGTGCTTCTACATTCCAATTTCGCTTCTATATTCCAATTCTGCTTTGCCAATTCCAATTCTGCTTTCCAATTTTGCTTCTCTTTCAGGATTTCATTTTAAATCTGTAATTCTAAACCGAAGCAATGAACTTTGAATTGAGGCATAGGAACTCTCACATCTGCATTATAACTTTGATCCTCATCTTTCACAGAAATATTGTTAGAAGAGAAAAAAAACTGGGAATACATTAGAGGAATTTCTTTCCATGGGAGGTGACTTAAAAGTTTAAAATGGGTGACTTAAATTCAGTCAACATAGAGATAAACAAATTCACCTTGCTTGTATAGAAACCCTTGTGGCGGATTTCAATCCTTGGATCCACAAGTATGTATGCACCAAATGAATGTAGAATGTAGGATGTAGGATGTCTCAAATCAAATTTATTTTGGATCTTCAACACCAATCTTGAATGGGTCTTGGAAGAGGAGGAGGCTTGCATGGATGTGGATGGAGAAATCTTCAACAAGAGGGCTCCATAGAGCTTGAATCCTTCAGTGGCTACCAATGGATATCCTTGATGAATTGAGTGCTTGAATGCTTGGATGCTTAAGATTAGATGAATGCTTCAATAGATATTTAGATTGCTTCAAATCTTACTTCTTAGCTTGTCCTTCACACTTAGATTTCACTTCTCAAGTCTTAGAGAAAATGAGAGGAGAAGGCTTCCTTATATACAAATCTAGGGCACAATCTTCTAGAGAGGCCTACATAGGATAATTAAATTCCCATTAGACATATACCCCTAGAAGTGGACCTATATTAAATATAATTTCAATATTCATTTCCCCAAAGACCAAAACAGCTGACCCAGAAGCGAGAATTAAATCTTTCTAAGCCCGACATCTGAAAATTTTGGAAACTTGAAATCTGGACCCTGGGTCAGAATCAAGGTCAATTTTGACCTAGGTAAGGGTCAATTTGACCTTTACCTAGGTCAATGTCAAGATCAACCTTGACCTAGGTCAAGGTCAAGGTTGGCCTTAACCCAGAAAGGTCAATTTTGACCCTGAGGTCAAAAATCTCAGATTTGCAGTTTAGGATGCCAAAAATAGGCCGGAGAGAAGTGGGAAATGGGGAAAAATAGGGGGAAAATCCATATCCAAATTAGAGACCCATTCAAGGAACTTTAAATGACCCCAAACCACTTACTCAGAGGGCTAAACCAATCTAGAATGGAAGTGCTTCCATTTTCTGACAATATATTTAGCCCCCACTTTAGCAAGAGTATGGACTCGACGCAAACTCTTGGTAAAGGAGCTCATAAAGAAAAGATAATATTATTGAAATCAAAAGGGTTAAAGGAATCATCAATCCCCTGGGGACTCAAGTCTTTTTCAACCCTAATATTACAATAAGAGAGACATCATCAGTCAAAGAGAGAGAGAGAGAGAGCTTTGTCAACCCTAAGATTACAATAAGAGAGACATCACCAGTCAAAGAGAGAGAGAGAGAGAAAGAGAGAGAGAGAGATAGAGAGAGAGAGAGTGGTTAGCTCACCCAGTAAGATTTGTGTATCTCACTATGAACCATGAAAAAGGATAGGATGGACCATTAAGAAAGCACTTGATAGTCACCCCATAAAGTTGTGCACCTTCTAGCGGCTTTATGCATATATGTAGTGCATCTTCTGATAGCTCTTATGAAGTACCCATAGATCCATATCCTTATATCACCATGGAATACATTTGAAAAATGTGTATCTCTTCAGGATTTAGCAACTTATGTGTGTTACCCTTTGAGGATTTAGCATATTGAATTGTAATTGAATGTGTATCTCTTCAGGATTGAGCAACTTATGTGTGTTACCTTGCAAGGCTTTAGCATGCTGCAAAACAAAAAGGTTAAAAAAAAAATGTATGACATAGAATGAGGGAGGCCGTATATATGCCCCCTCCTTAAGATGGCAAAATACATACTTTTTTTTATGTTAAGGAAAGAAAATAACAAGGATAAATCCTTCTTAAACATCAAGACAATAACCATAGACAACACCCAGTCCAAGCCAAGAAGGTCATAGCTCCTATGAGGCTATGGAAGGGACGAATGCAAAGAGATATCATGCAAGAAGTGAAAAAGTAACCCTTGTAAGGGATAGCACACTATTCAGTTTCCAAGGTGAGAGGTTTATCAACCATGGAAACCCAATGTCAAACAAAGAAATAGGCTATGATCAAGGACATAGATCCTCAATGCAAACTAAATTTTTCATGTATGATTGGATATCACATAATAGATAGATACTGCTTAACCAAGGGAAAAGTGGATCCTGGAAAGACAGAAAAGAAGGAGATGGCATCCTTGCCCCCCAAGCATAGGAACAAGGATGAAAGGGGACCCATTATATCGCTCACAACATTATGCAAGACAATGAGTCCCCACAAATTAGGCTAATGTTGTTTACATAATGTGAAGCTCCATAATAGGAACATAAATGTTATTTAGAGAAAATAGGATTGAAATACAACTCATTGCCACATGATATATAAATAACTTTACTATCAATGAGCTGCCTAATCTTATAATGTAAAGCTTGACATTCATTAGTAGAGTGATCATGAAATCTATGATACAAACAAAAAGGAAGATTCTTCAAGTGTGGACTATGTTTATTTTTGCATTTAGGTCTAGTAATCATCTTAGCATGAAGGAGTTTAGGAAAAAGAGCTTCTTGGTCAAATTCCTTCATAGGTTCATCATGTTTTGAAGTGTTATTTGAGATGTTGGTAACATTGATGTGTTGTTGAGGATTAAATCCCAATCCATAAGAATTCTCATTCCCCCCAATCTGTAAGGGCATTTGAATTCCCTTTTTATTCTTACCATATCCTTGACCATGGAATCCTTGTTTAACTAGTAAATGATAACCAGGACCATAACGAGAAGCAATATCAGAAGGAGTCAATGGAACTTCAGTAGTCACTATGTAATCACTAGTAGGTTTGACATATTCATAGTGGGTAGAAGCAGCGACAAAGTTATTACGAAGGGAATGAGAAGTAGAAGCAAAAGCTCATTGTTCAAACTCTCTTTGTTGCTTCATAAAATCAATATTAGAAACCTTATACTCTCCAATAAAGGTAGGATTAAAATCCAAGGTTCACCAATCATCTCCAGGAAGAGCATTAGAGGAAGAAGGATTACTATTAGGAATAGGAATATTGTGGGTTTGAATAGTCAAACAAGGATTTAGTGCATCATCTGCATGAAGTGTATATATCATGTTATTGTGAATAAACTTGACTTTACAGTGAAGGGTGGAAGGAACAACATGCATCTTATGCAACCAAGGTCTACCCAAAAGGAGGTTATAATTAAGAGGTCTAGGCATAACATGAAAAGGAGTATTTAGGATGACCAAACCTACTTTGATAGGTAAGGTAATGATTACCAAAGTGTTCTTATCAATGTTATCAAAGCCACGTATAGTTGCATTGCCAGGTTGAATAGTTGAAAGATTGGCTTCAATTGCTTTGAGCATGTACATACTACAAATATTAAGCCTGGATCCATTATCAATCAAGGTCCTATGAATGATACTCTTATTGATAGTAACAGCAACCATAAGAGCATCATATTGATTATGAACTTCTTTAGAAGGTAAATCCTTTTGATTAAATACAATGTCAGGAGGACCTAGGGTAGCATGCATGCACTGTAAGAATGCCTCAATGTTCTCTTGATTAGGAGGTGGAGTGGAAAGAGTTTCTAGAGATTTTTGAAAGGCTTCATGGTAGGTACATGAAGTTTGAAGAAGCTCCCATAAAGAAATCTTGACAGGGATTTGTGCAATTGGTTTATCAAATCATACTCCTGGCTAGGAAGACGGGGTGGAGGAGAAAGAATGGGTTGAGAAGGTGGTAAAGAAGTAGGAACTACCAGATTAGGTTGAGGGTTATTCCTTGTACAATAGGTGTGAGCTATCAAATCTTGATCATTGAAAGACTGTAAAGACTCCATAGGTTTACCTTTGATGGTAATGTAAGGACAACCTTTGATAGTCAACAAGGGTTTTGGATAAACCATGTTAGTTGTCTCAAAGCTACAAACAGGTTCACAAGAAGGAAGCAAAGAATACATCCTAGGAGGAGATGAGGTAGGATCTTGATTCTCCATAAGATCATCACTAAGAGGGATAGAATTAAGGGAATTCATATCATTCTCCACTAATGCCTCATCACTAGAAGGAATCCCAAATGGAGGTAAAGCATCTATAATGTTTTCTTATTTCTCTAAAATTTCTGCATAAGGGGAGTGTGTTTTATGAAAAGAGTCACCATCATGTATGAATATGTCATCCATTAATAAATCACCCTCTTGTATCAAGCCATCTTCATGAGGAGGGGAGAAATCAATGTCTTTATCCAAGGGTTCATCCCAAATAGGAGAATCATCCACAATGGCTTCACAAGGAAGAGAGTAATCAACATCCAAATCCAAAGGTTCATCCCAAATAGGAGTATTATCATCCCTATCAATAAAGAACCTTATAGGAGCACCATAAATCACTAAAGCTTGATCCCTAAAGGGGAAAGAAGGTAAATTATATTCTAAAGTAGGCTCATAGAAAAGACATATATTAGGAGAAGAATTAACATCAATCCTCAACTCATCTCCATAAAGAGAAATATTAAAGTCATCTTCTTACTCTAATATATCCTTAAAAGGTAATATAAGAGAGAACAAAGTAGCATCACAAGCACTAAATGAAGTATTTCGAGTTGTATCAATATTGTAAATAGTAGAACATGAAGGTAACCATGCACACACCCTGTGGTAAAGGTCAATTGAAGAGTTTGTAGGGGAGGATGAAATAGAAATAGGATCCATTGAGATCTTATTCAAACAATTTTCATCATCACTTCCATGTACCTCATTAGGGGATCTATCCTCTTTTGCAATAAAAGCCTCATCAAAGTATTCAAAAAAAAAATCATACATGTTGAAGACAAAGTAACATTACAAGCATAAAAAATGTAAATGTTTTTGCATTTTTTAAGAAATTTTTTATTTTTATTTTTGAAATATAAGTGCAAGAGAATAAAAAAAATCTACTTTTAAATGCATGTAAGATCTAACATAAGATGCAAATCTAACACAAAAAGAAAGAGTTGTCTATCACGGGTTCACCAAAATGTAATGTAGAAAATATGGATAGGGTTTAGAACAATGGGGGTTTGCTCATAAAAGTGACCCTATGCACATATTATCCACATACATCTAATTGTTATGATAAGGGGTGTAAATCTAGAAATGTTTGCAAAGGAAAATGGAATAAATTACAGACCTCCAAAAAAGAATCTACTGAAAACCATGTCAAATAGTCTCAAAAATTGTTGATTTCTGCGAAGCCGAACCGAAATTGTGAGATTTACAAAACCCAGAAATTTTTTTCTTTTCTAAGAAAGGTCTATTTTGACCCAAAAATGAATGTCACCTTTGACCCAAAAAATTTTATTTTAACCCAAAACAGAATGTAGATTATGACCCAGAAATGAATGTCGATTCTGACCCAGAATGAATCGACCTAGAATGTCGATTTTGACCTACACATCTCCGATGGAAAATTTGTTTTTGGATCCTGAAAGTTTGTCGAAAAGGGTATCCGGATCTGCACTCCAATTCATTGTTCCAAACCTGTCCCTACAAGAAAAATGGTTTGTTTGTTGGGGGGAAGGGTTTTCCTTGGTCAAACCCCAGTTTTGGATTTAACCTTAAAATATAATTGAAATTGTAGAGATAAACAAAGTAAATGAACAAATTCACTTTGCTTGTATAGAAACCCTTGTGGCAGATTTGAATACTTGGATCCACAAGTATGTATGCACCAAATGAATCTAGAATGTAGAATGTATGATGTAGGATGTCTCAAATCAAATTTATTTTGGTTCTTCAACACCACTCTTGAATGGATCTTGGAAGAGGAGGAGGCTTGCATGGATGTGGATGGAGAAATCTTCAACAAGAGGGCTACATAGAGCTTGAATCCTTCAATGAATACCAATGGATCTCCTTGATGAATTGAGTGCTTGAATTCTTGGATTCTTGAGATTAGATGAATTCTTCAATAGATATTTATATTTCTTCAAATCTTGATTCTTAGCTTGTCCTTCACACTTAGATTGCACTTCTCAAGTATTAGAGAAAATATGAGGAGAAGGCTTCCTTATATACAAATCCAGGGCACAATCTTCTAGAGAGGCCTACATAGGAGAATTAGATTCCAATTAGACCTATACCCCTAGAAGTGGACCTATATTAAATATAATTTCAAGATTCGTTGCCCTAAAGACTGAAACAGCCAACCCGAAATCGGGAATTAAATCTTTTTGAAGCCCGACATCCAGAAACTCTGGAAACTTGAAATCTGGACCCTGTGTCAAAATCAAGGTCAATTCTAACCTAGGTCAGGGTCAAGGTCTACCTTGAACTAGGTCGAGGTTAAGGTCGACCTTGACCCAAAAAGGTTGATTTTGACACTGAGGTTAAAAATCTCAGATTTGCAGTTTAGGATGCCAAAAATAGGCCGGAGAGAAGTGGGGAATGGGGTAGAATAGGGGGAAATCTATATCCAATTCAGGGACCCATTCAAGGTGCTTTACATGACCCCAAACCACTTACTTGGAGGGATAAACCAATCTACAATGGAAGTTCTTCTATTTTTTTACTATACACCTAGAAACCCTTGAAGGTAAAACTAGCGTGGGGATGACACCCACAAATCTTCACTACTGTAGTAATAAAGTATGTCTGTTAGGGCTACAAAGTTTTAATCACTTTTGATGATCTACCCTATGAGGGGTCTGCCCTATTAAGAGCTTACAAACTTACCCAATCTACCTTGTTAAAGGATTTAAAACTTACAACAAAGTAAGCACTCGATTAAGAGATTTAAAAAGGCATGTTAGGACCACTTTGTTAAGAGATTTACCTTGATTCACTTGCTAGAATGTATCAGTACTTGATCCTTTAGTCTGCACTATAAATTTTGATAAAAAATCTCCTCTTTCCAACTCTTAACTGATCTCTCAATATGATTTATCTTTGTTCTGCTCTTCACTGCTCTATTAGGTCACTCTGTCTGTTCAATGCTTCATATATGCAAAACATGCATATACTTTTGATCTCTGCTCTTTACATCTGCATCAAAACATGTACACTTACACACACATGAATTAGGGTTTGAAACATCCCATGTATAGATCATCCAAATCAAGATCGACTTTCTAGATTCATCATCTTTTGCCTCTTAGGCATCCCTAATATTGATTGGTTGCATGGCTTGCATAGGGATCCATGATAATAAAAAATAACCCATTATTAATGCATTAAATCTTTGTACATGATCATTAAATGCTCCATATAAGTTGCCCAAAATGGTTTACCTTGGTTTTTGTGCCATTCCAAACACATATACATAAAAAAAATTACTCGACATAGGCAAACATTGGTGCTCGGTCAATACTATCTCGCTCGACATAATTATATGTTGTTGCTTGACACTAACTCTTCTATGCAACTTGGCAATCATTCTGCTCGACATCTATTGACTACTAGATGACCTCTAACTTGCTCGATAGTAACTACTACTCAGTCTTGGCCTTAGTGGGATGGCTCGGTCACAGTGATGACCAACCTGCATTGATTATGACTAAGTGTGAGACACTAATAGAAAACAAAAATTAGAGATCAACAACCTCCCCCTTTGTCATTAGTGGAAAAAACACTTTGTCATGACTTTTCAGTCCTTTATAAAAATAGTACTCAAATACACTTAGAATTTGTAACTCCCCGAGTATTTTGAATCAGTCTTAGTAAATACTTCACTACATATACAACATATGTACATACATAAAAATGATTATACCTTACAATATATTTCTCCTTTATTTTCCCTTTGATTGTATCATATTACATTTCCCCCTTATTTATGTCACTCTTGTTAGTCTTATCTACTGGGGTAGTTGGGGTCAAATCATACTTATCCTAAAATGGTTTATGAATCTGTAGTATCATTGCTAATGCATTATCCCAACTTGTTCTTATAGTTTCTGTTGACAGAGTTTTGCTGACCGGGTTCGCCAACAGTCATAAGTTGTCACCAGGTACCAGGGGTACCGGCCAAATCCGCCTACAAAAGGTTACCCAAGGAAGTTAGATTCCCTGGGCCTCCAAGCACCTGGGTGTCGGGTCACGACGGTGCGGGGCTCATTTGGGAGAAGTGACTATTTTTGAGGGGGGATAACTGGTTTCTTCAACTCATTCTCTCTAGAGATTCAGTAAGGTGAGGTTTCTCCTAGCACTCTATTGTAACACCCCAAAATTGGCACCTAATAACCTAATCAATTTTGGTGCATTTTCTTATCTTCGAAGTCCTATTGTACTAGGCAAATTCTTCTCCTAATTGACTTTGATTGACTGAGTTTCAAATATAGAAAACCCAAATTTGCATAAATCTGACATTACATTTAATTCCTAAATCTCAAATGATTATTAGCTAAAATCCCTATGATTAATTGATTTAATCCTAAAGTCCTAAGTGCTTTTAATTAAATCAAATCCACCCCCTTTGGCTAATATACATAAAAGGAATTGAAAAGTTATTTAATTAATTGAATGAATTATCCTCAAAAAGGGATTCCATAATTCCATATGAAAAGACACTTATGTGTCAATAATTCATTCTTTTATTTTAATAATGCTTTCTTATTTGTCTCAAATGGAGAATGAAGAGACAACTGTTTCTTTTCAAGAAACTCTTCATCCTCTCTTCTCGGTTTTCTATAAATGAGACCTCTTTTCTTCATTGTGAAGATCCTTGTTTTTGAGCATCATTACTATAGGCAAATTTAGTTTCAATTTCATGCTTTTAGCTTACATTTCTAGCATAATTAGTATAATTTCATTTTGGGAATTGAACATTGTTAGTTTTGATTCATGATTCATTTGAAGATGCTAACAATTCTACTTATGCTTTAAAAGCTTTTCAAGTTCATTTTGCTAATCAAATTCTAGCTTAAAGAGCATACATTTCTAGATTTCAAGAATTCTCTTTTATAGACTAGAAGCATTTCAAGTTCTTAGCTTAAATTGCACTTTTACTTCCATAGCTAGTTGCATTTCATATTTAGATTAATTGCAATTTATTTTTCATAGCTTAATTCATGTGTCAATTCGTAGAATAGCGGCATTTTCTCATATCTAGATGCATATTTCTCA
>MU225710.1:2739386-2775813 GCA_018584345.1 Thuja plicata | reverse complement strand
GGTCTTACTATTTATATACTTTCTTCTAACCCTAACCCTAACCCTATTTTACATCATGTTTCAATAAAATATAATATCTGGGAGCCGGTACTACCTGCGCCACCCTACAAAAGATCTTAAGATGGAATAGGCCTGACATGTCAGAAGAATGAGACAAGAATATATAGCGAAAGAATTAGCCTTGAGAAGAGAGCCAGGAAGGAGAAGGAAGAAATTAGATCCCCGGGGATCGAGGCCACATGCCTCATAAATGGGAAATGTGGTGCCCTATCTCTAATGTGCCAGGTGTACCTCTGAAATGGCACCCCGAGAAGACCATCTGTCAAAAAACCAACCGTTGAGTCGATGCCCCCTTGATGTAGCCAACTACCTTCTGACAGTCTTTATTAACCACTTTTGAAAGTGATCGGTCAGCCTCGGGGACCGAGACATGGATCACTTGAAAGAATACAAAATTTGGGATCTGAGAATCTGGGATTCGAAAACTTACATTTCAAAAGAATAAATAATACCAAATGTTTGGGTTTTCTCCGGCCTCTAGAGAAACCTTATGGTTGTTTGTTATCATTGAAGGCCTGGAGGAGGTGGGAGATTCCATCTTCATCGATATCCTTTAGGCTGGCCCTTCGGTACTTAACCACCTCGATTTGTTCCCCAAAGTCTAGAACATTCTCCTTAAATTCATCGGCCATTTTTGCCGCGTCGTGGCTACTAAGCACCATACGAGTTAATCTCATCATTTGAGCACCATCTATTCCCTTCGGGGACTGATATTGGGACTTCATCATTTCATCAAAACTCCCCAAAACTGAATCTTCTAGCGTGCACATATTTGTACTGAGGGGGTCAGCCCCAGAAATTTTTGTTACAAAAGACTTGTATAAATTGAAAGAATATTTTACTGCATTGACCTTCTCCTGTAGAGTCCCCACTAGTTGCTTGGTAAACTTCAATGTGAGGTCAAGTCTGGAGTGTTGGGTTCTCATGAAATCAAATGATTCATCCTCTAGAATTTTGGATTCAGAAACCATTTCCTCTCCTAGGTCGAGGAGTTCTTCAAGCTCTACCTTCCATGATTGATATTTTTCAATATCTCCCTCCCATAGGTCAATGAGAGTCTCTACCTGGTGTAGAACATGTCGGGCCACATATAAGTCCGGGAGGGTGGATGCCAGGAAATGCTGGGTGTTTCCTATTTATAGAGCGACCCATTCATCGACTGCCTAGGCTTTCTTCTTCATTGTTCACAGGGAGTCTATGTCACTCTGCGGTAGTGGAGCCTCAAATGTGGAAGCCTCCAAAGGGGCGACGTTGATAGGTCGGACTAGCTTAGTAAGCAACCCCGTAAGGTTTGCATTTTCCTCCTTTTTTGTTTTGAGCCTTTGGGCCTCTTTTTCATAACGGGCCTCCACTGCCCTAGCTGCCTCTTTCAACAGGTCCACCTCTCCCTATTTTCCCCTCTTTCCCAATGATACCTCTGCAATGTTATAATCTCCAGGCTTTGTGGTTGCTTCATCGGTGTCTGGGGGAGGTGTTTCCATAATGGCAACTGTTTCGTCACCCAGCCTGGTTTGAAGAGTATGAACCGTCTGGGATTTCTTGGTCTTTGGTGGGGCCTGGACTTGAGCCATCATTTTGGCCAAGGAGAGAGGAGTTTCGGGAGTGGATGAAGCCTTTCTTTTCTTGTTGTCCACTAACCACTGAGGTGGTAGGGGTGGCTTATTTGCCAAAGTCTATTCTTTTGGTTCTTCCTTGGTGCCCTACAGATGTTGTTCCTTAGTGGTGCAGGTCTCATCCACCCCTTTGTCTGTGTCCTTTTCTATATCGGTAATATCCTCCCCAGTAACATCTATTTTCTCAGCCTTATCCTCTGTATCCATTGCTTCATTTGGACTCTTGTTGGCTTCCTCAGAAATTTCTTCCTCTTGTTGCCCCTCTTGTTCCTCAGAATCTGTCGCTAGGGTTTTTTTTTCTATTGGCACATCCTTTGGCAATAGTGGAGGTACTGGGCTAAGATTTAAAGTCTGGGCTGCGATAATTACTTGCCCAAAGGTTGCCCCCGGGAGTGGCATTTAGAATGTGGCGGCTGGGGTTACAGTTACTCTCCTAGGTCTGGTTCCCCCAGTAGATGTCGTTTGTTCATCTTGTCTTTTTTATTCCACCCCCAGATCTTGAATCTCCAGAGCCTCGGAGGTGATCTCCAGCTCTGCCTCCTTTTCCTCTTCTATCTGCTCTTCCTACTCCTGTGCAGGTTCTTGTTCCACAGCTTCTTCTTTGGCTAGACTTCTGCCTCTGTTTGCTTGGTGTCCCCCAACAGGTTCCCAAACTCATTGGTTGTAAAGACATCATCAAATTTGTCCTGCGAGGGAGGACTGGCTGGGACTTCAGCAAGCTTTGTTTCTCTCTTCAGCTCCGGGGAACTAGAAGAGAGGATCTCTACTTATGGGGTCTGGGGCATACCCAACCCTGGCTCTGCCTTAGGCTTTTGGTTAAGCCTCTTCCTTCTTTGGGTAACTAAGGGTGGCCCCGTATCCCTTATTGCTTCTTGTTCTGCTAGATCTACCCCCGTTGCCTTTACCATCAAGGCTGCCAATGATGGGGAGGAAGGGGGATGAATTGGCCTAGCCATGAGTACTGGAGTGGCCAACTGTGTGATTAATTTCTCCCTTATTTGTTGGGAGGCTGCCACTGACTAATTTATTTGTTTTTTTATGGGGACTTCTTGCATAGGAGGAGTTGTATCTATTCCTTTCCCTTTATCCACTCTCTATGAAGAAGTCTTGGCCCCCGGAGTTAACTTTGGTACTGGCTGGGCTGCTTTGCGGGCACTCCCGGGGCACACCTTCTTGAATTAGGCATGGCTTCGCTTGACCACCTTTCAGGTGAAGTCCTTAATTGTTGGCCCTTCCTGGGCATCCCAATTTACCGGTGGGAGGGCCATTGTATCGATCCCCTTTGCTTTGTACTGGGGATCGATCGTGGGTCTGGCGTCTGAGAAGTTCTCTGGGAACCTCCAGAGTTTCAATCTTTCCATCATGCCTACCATCATCCTGACGTAGTGCCGGCTCTGCACTTCCACGTCATCCTAGAAATATTTCCAAAAGTCCTCCATATGGTAGTGATGGGGCTCTGAAGCCCAGGGAAGTGCCACTACAATCTTGTCGTGCAGATCAAAATTCTTCCGCGTCAAGTAGAACTCCTCCAGGTTGTAGCTTTTAAGCTTGTTATCTGCCTTTTTTGTGGCAGCCAGACTGCATGAATAGTTCCCACAAGTGATTGGGAATAGAATATTGGTTACCTTCTTTAAGGAAAAGAATGCACGTAACTCCATCATCTGCTGGTAGTATTCCAAGAGAATGATCTTGTCCCCACAGTGCTTGGGCAACAAGTAGGGTTTCCCAGAGAAGTCAGTGACCCTAATATAAGTGTGCTATTGGAATTGGATGTAATAATGTCCATAGCTCTGGACCAAATTCATCGCCTCTGTGGATAGGTGATATCATGCATCCCGGGTGGGTGTGAGCAGGTGATAGTAAACAAACGCATCATTTACTCTACAAAAACTGGGGAAGCTGGCCTCCCATTGAATCTGTGGGAAGTAATCCCACGGGGCTTTTTGATCTGGGCCAATCCTGAGGACGTCGTCTGTGAGTAGCCCATAGGCGTGGGGCCTCTGTTGTGCCAAGGCCTAGAAAACATAAGAAGTCATGTAAAATTTCTTCTTCTTAGCTAGTTGGAGGAACTGGGAGTCGACGTGGTTTGAAATTATAGCTTCCCAGTCGAAGTACCATCCCTTAGTGGAGATGCCGAGGAGGAAGTAATACATCCATGGAGAAAATTTTTGGGCATAGGGTTGCCCAAAGACTTGGGACAATGCTATCATTCCCATCTGGATGCTCTCTTTGAAATTAGACCTGGGAATCTCTATCTTCATCCTCTTAGGGTCCCTCTTCGGGACCTTGATCTAGTGAACGTTCATGTATATCTGGGTGGCCTCCTCCAATTGCAAGAATTGGGCCAAGGCATCTGACCTTGTAACCATAGTAGGTTTGTCAAATTGAGGGATCCCTAGACCTACCTAGAAGGTTTAAGAGTCAAGGGATACTAGAGGAGTAGGGTACCCAGTGGGTTCTGTGGCTGCAAGCATAACAGCCCAGACAGAAGAGTTGTAATTGGTGATCATTGTCATAATAAGCTCTAGAGATTGTACAGAGCACGATAAACAAGCTGCCTTAAGAATCTCAGAGTCCCTGACATTGATGGCTAGCTGATCTCTAGCTTGTCGCTAGATGTACATCATTTTCACTAAGGCCTACATCTTAGGCCATATCCTGACACTGGTGTTGGTAATGAGTTTAATTTTAGACTCCATCTTCAAGCTCATGATAACACTGTCCCTCACAAACTTCATGCTTAGGGGAAACTTCTCCAAAGCCCTCTCTATTTTGGATTTAACAGCCGCTCTGGTAGCTGTCGTGGAAGGTAGTTCTGGACTTCCAGGTGGTGAAGATACAGATGCTTCAGACATGTTTGAAAGTGTAATCCAAAAACTTGCAAGGCAAAGCAACTATCAGAATGCATTAATAAATAAATACTTCAGGGTCCAGAGATCTTACCACCGTGATGTCTGGTTTCCCTGAAAAGTTAGTTTCATTCAAAAACTCTGGAAAGCACATACATATTATGAACTTAGGAATTTGATTGACTATCCAGGTCTGGGGATTTTATCACATTTGGTGAGAAGGACATAAGATGGATGATGGAAGGAGACCCAGAGCCCAGAGAAGTAACCGTTGGTGAAGATGTGCAAAAGGCAAACCGTCAGGCCCACGTGGGCGCCACATGGGTAGGTAATAAATAGGAGTTATGGCAATGACGACAGAGCCAACTGTCTGAATGCGTGAAAATTGAAGGCCACTTCAACAGATTTAAATGCATGCATGGGTCATAAATTAGGGCTAGGCTAGTTTTATAGAGGAGAGAGAAAACCACCTGTTTGAAACTGACTGAGAGCCAAGTTTCAAATAGGTGGTATTCTACTCAAAACGAGCTTATGAGCGGAAAATCAATGACACAGGCAACTTGGCGAGCTTGCTAAACTATCTGGAAGGATATACATAGGATATACATTGGAGCTGAGGGATATATACATGGGGAACGAAGGGATATATAACAAATATACACTAAAATTTACATATATACACCGCAAAATGACATCTGCGAGAAACCAGGCGAAGCATAAAATATATACAACTTCCTACACTATTTATAGGCTAACTACACCTACACAAAAGGTGAACAACCCTCTAGTAGAGCTGACCCACCAACGGGCAACAAAACCAAAAAGAAACAAAAATAATCAAAACAGAAGAAAAAAGCAAAGACAACCAAAAATAGAAAGAAAACACACCAGACAGAAGGAAAATTGAAGGGAAAAGAGGCACCAACCTAAGAATGCTAAAAGGAGAAGGAAAGAAGCCTCCATGGAAGCTTTGCAATAGCTATAATTGTCAAATGATCACAACCTGCCACTACAAAGCACTCACAATCGCTCAAAAATGATGGAAGTATTTGGCACTGATTATCGTTAAATCTCTGCAAATCACTCTGAAATCGCTCTAAAATTGCTCTGAGTGTTTGAGTGTTTAATCACGGTAAATGTGAAAATGACAGGTAACTTCTATTTATACCCACAGTAAAAATCAATTCACCTCTCCATCAGCAAACTCTGGACAGACAGACCTCCGGACTTCGGGCCCAGGGATTCCCTGTGACGATATCACCTTAAGGAAAGAGAACATCATGGTGAAGAATCCTGGAGTCCAGAATATGGTTCCTGACAAAGGACAACAAACTCTGGGACCGGGGTCCCCGAGGCACAAGAAACTAACAAAACAAAACATGACAGTGGGGAAGAAAACCCTAGAGAAAGAAAATAAAAGGAGAAAGACAAGGCAAGAACCACAAGAAAAAACAAAAAGGGGGACCCAACATTTTGCACATAAAATGTAGGGATGGGGATGCAGGGCATAAAAAATGGCGATTATCTAGGACAAATGCCTTAGCGCATTTGAGAGCTATAGAATCTCTGGTTAGCAACACTAGAACAAGTCACTAGTCAAAGTGTCTGACAAGTAAGGAGCAACAGATCTGAGAGAATATGTCTACACATGATCCATTCCATAGTCTTTCATCAATGGTGGCGTGTGTGCTTTAAAAGAAGATCAATCCGATGACCTCTGGGAGGAGTAGAGAAGAGGCACTAATTACATTGAACCAGTCATCTAATTTGTTCATTTCTCCCAGAGACCGGAGCTTCGTCCTGCTTTCCTTTTTCTTGTTATTTTGTTCATTTCTAGGTGGGAAGGCGGTACTTCTTTCACCATTAAACGTAAGCTTAGCTAATTTTAATGGCGGTACTTCTTTCACCCTTCCACCTATATTTATATGTTGAAGAGGGGATAAAACTCTGGACCTGAAAAGAATTCCTTAAAGTTTCAGACCTAAATCAACCAACCAGTACAATCGATCTACCCTCAGTGTGTTCGATTACTTGTTCCTTATATTTTTTTTTTCACTAATTGTCAGACCTCCGGGGATAAAATGCGATGGAGATTGCTCAAAATATGCCACTAAACCTGTAAAACAGCTACAGAGACCGGGCCAGTTCCACTATGCTAAAGATAGATTTTTAAAATCACCATGCTACAGACATCATACTGGAGACCAAAGTTTATGTGAAGCATTCCAATCCTTACAAGACAGAGCAAAACACCAGGACCCAAAAAAAATGAAAACAAAAACCACCAAAAGGGGACTGCCCTGAAGGGTAGTAGACGAGGCTACTTACAAGACACGGTACCTCCCCACAAGGCACTGGGAAAGAAATATTTACAAGCAGAAGGCTTTACATAAAGTACAATTTTGGACAAACTTACCCTATTCAAAGTAGTGTTTGAGAAACTGTCCATTGACGGGCAATGAGACAGGTTCCCCAGTCATGGTGTTAAGGTGGTAAGTATTTGCCCCGCAGATTTCTGAGATTAGATATGGTCTGAGCCAGAGCCGTTGGAACTTGGTATGCTTTCCTTTCTTTTTCTAGGCCTTGTCCCACAACAGGACCAAGTCTGAAATTTGAAAAGCCTTATATTGGGCTCTACGGTCAAACCATTATTTTACCACTGCTTGATGATGCACAAAATGTTCAAGGGCTATGTCTTGATGTTTTTCCATTCGCACTAGATTTAGGAGCCAAACCTCCACGATGTTGTCCCTATTGCTGAATTCCTACATAAACTATAAAACTGGGATCTGTAAGTTAATCGGGAATACAGGGTTCTGGCCATAAACCAGATGGAACAGGGATGTTCCCAGGGTGGCCTTGATTTGAATGCGATCCGCCTAGAGGGAAAACTTCAACTTTTGATGCCAATCCCAGGGATTCTATTCTAGAAGGTGTTTGATCACTTCAATTAGATTTTTATTCGTAGATTCAGTAACACCATTCCCCTAGGGGTAATAGTTGCTGGAAAACTTCAGAGTGATCTTTCGGTTGTAGGTCCACTCGAGTAATTGTGCCAAAGAAAATGTTAGACCATTGTCACATACCAAAGCAAAGGACATTCCAAATCTTGTGATGATGTTTTCTCCTAGGAATTTGATTACTACGTCTGTCGTGTTATTCTTGCACGGTATAGCCTTAGACCACCGGGTGCAGTAATCAGTAGCAGTGAGAATGTATCGGTGGTTGGCAAACAAGTTGGGGTTGATTTCTCTAATGAAGTCAAATGCCCATTGGGCAAAGGGCCTAGCCTCAAAGACTGGTTGCAAAGGCGTAGCCAGGTTACACTCATGATGCGCCGTGGTTTGGCAAGTGTGGCATTTTCTAACATGAGTGTAAACATCTTTGAATATACAAGGCCAATAGTATCCGGTCTGAAGAATCTGATGGGCAGTGGCATCAGCTGATCTGTGCCTAGTTCCAAAATACCCATAAAATTCATCAATCACCTTTACAGCTTGGTCTCTGTCGATGCACCAGAGGTACACTCCCTCGTAGTTCCTACGGTAAAGCGCAGAGTTTTTTATCATGAAGTGAGCACTTTTCATTCGCAAGGTGCAACATTTATTGGTAGGTAACCCCTTTGGGAATTTGTTATTTAGTAGCAAATATACCAAATCAGTATACCATGAGTCTCGAGTGATGGACTCCACTGTGTAAATCTGACATTCTATGCGGGGAGTCTCTTTTGTCATCGCTCGACTCAGTCCCTGGCCCCAAACTATCTTCATGGGCTGCATTTCTACGTCATATTCCTAGAGGATGGTCATCCATTTCCCCCATATTTTTCCCAACTCACTCTGCATCAGCAAAGACTTAATAGCCTGGTCCAGAATGATAGCATGCACCTTACTCTGGAGAATATAATGCCAAAAAAATTTTACAGTGTGAACTAGAGAAAAGGCTTGTTTCTCTACTGATAAATATCAGACTTCAGTGTTATTGAAGGGGGAGCTCATGAAAGCTATTGGTCATTCTTCCCCTTCAACCTTTTGAGTCAACACTGCTGCTGCAGAATGCGGCGAAGCAAAGGAGTAAATGTAAAATGGAAGGGAATAGTCTAGACTAGCCAGGATGGGTGCTTCCGTTATTGTCTATTTGATCTAGGTGAATGCCCTCTTTGCTTCAGGACTCTACTCAGTCTTGGTATCCTTTTTCATCATCTTATTAAGTGTTTTGACTATTTCGGTGAATCCAGTGATGAACCGTTGGACGAAGTTGATCTTTCTAAAGAAGGATCGCATCTCTTTCTTACTGTCGGGCATTTGTAAGTTTAGCAATGCTTCAACTCTCTCAGGGTCGATGGCTATGCCCTTCTTAGAGATGATATGCCTGAGCAATTTCCCTTCGGTGACCCTGAATATGCACTTCTTGGGGTTGAGGGATATTCCATACCGGTGACATCTCTCGCAGATCTGAGCGAGATGGGCAGGATGGTCATGCTTGTCCCAAGAAAATATGGTCAAATCATCCATGTAGATGATTATGCACTAATTCACAAGGCCCTTGAATGCAATGTCCATGGCCTTTTGAAATGTGGCCCCTACATTAATCAAACCAAAGGGCATTCTCCTGTATGTAAACGTTCCCCACTTGGTGGTAAACGTTGTTTTCTCCCTGTCTTCGTACTTAACCATAACCTGGTTATACTCAGAGTACCCATCCAAGAATGACATCATATGGGATCCATTCACTATCTGTAAGACCTCATCCAACGAAGGGAGAGGGTGATTATCTTTCTTGGAGGCGTTATTCAAGTTTCAGAAATCCACGCAAAGGTAGATCTCACAGTTCTTCTTTCTCACAGAGACTAGATTGGCAACCCATGTAGTGTGTCGGATTGGGAAGATTATCTGGGCTGACAGCAATTTTTCTACCTCTTGACGAATCAAAGGCTCGATCAGTGGGTTGACTGGTTGTTTCTTTTGCCGAAAGGGCTTAGCATCAGGTTTTAGGGGAATAGTATGAGTCATAATGGATGTGTCGTATGTTTTCAAATCCTTGTAACCCCATGCAATTACATCTATGTATTCTTAGAGAACCGCGAGAATCTTCTCCTTCTCCTCAAGGGAGAAGGAGGTGCCAATATGGATCATCTATTCTTCACCAGGCTGGCCGATGTTTACCTTTTCAAACTTTCCTCCCTCAGAGGAAGATGACACCTTCTCCCAGGTTCGAGGGTCCGAGTTGAAGATTCATTCAAGCGCAACCATCCCCTTCAGGATGGTGTTAGTAGGTAGGTCCATGATCCCATCGTCCTTGTTACCCTACCCAGTATCGTCATGGTCTCGTTCTTCCACTATCTGGTCTTCAAAGACACCAACATTGGCCATGAAGGCTAGGATATGTTGATCGTCCTCAAAAACCTGAAAGTGGGTGACATTATCTAGAATGGACGGGGTGGGGACCATCTCAACTGAAAATCTCCAGAGTCGCGAACCGGCCATTGGCTCAAGTGTGCTGGTAGAAATAGCAAGGGCATCCGGGACATAGTTCTGTCGTCGAGGAATGAGGTCAATGCCAAAGGCATCAAAATCTTCAATAAGGCTCCAAGCCTGATTGTGGTATGTGACCAGTCTCTTCTCGTGACATGTGTATTGACTCCGAACCTATATGACAACCAACTCTGAATCACCTAGAGCCCGAAGGCAGGTGACACCTTTCCTTAATGCAAATAAGAGTCCAAGGACCAAAGCCTCGTACTCTAGGACATTATTTGTGCAGTTGAACTGCAATCTGTAGGATGCGAGGAAGGACTCCCCTCACGGGTTGATTAATTCTATCCTGGCCCCACAACCTTGTTTGGATCGGGACCCATCAAAATTGAGGGTCCACAAATCATTATTCGTAATTTGGGGCTGGGGAGTGAGTGTAGCCTTTGGATTGCTATTGGGAGACTTAGGAGGAGCTTCCTCCTGAACTATTGGTGTGAAGGTAGGGTGTACCTCTGGAGGAGTTTGGATTTGGGATTCCCACGGAGATGGCACCAAAGGAGTGCATCCCTTAGGAACACTGGGCTCCGAGGAATTAGCTATATGTTCTCTATTTCAGTAGGCATCGATGTGTCGGGTAGCGACTGAAAGGCAGGGCCCACACTCAAGCTCTGAATGTTTCTGGTAGTGTACTTGGCACCAAGTGTTGGATAGGAGTGTAGCGAGGGTCATTGTGGCACCTTGAGAGTCAACCTCGACTCTTAGCTTTTCTTCTAGGTCCTGGGTTCTCTGCAGCACTACGGGATCCTCTCCAGGGATGAAATTGAATGTTAAGATTTCAAAGGGTCGGTACACCTGAGAGAAGTCTTAGAGAAAAAGACCTCATTGACCCTCCCGACCTCGGTAAGGGCTTGTTTCATCTGGGGTTCACTTTTGACCAAGATCTTGTTTGATTCTCCTTCCCAGGGGAGCCATAAATGGGTGAAGTTGGTCGAAAAGTATCCATTTAAGGACTTAGACCAATTCTGACTTAATAGCATCCCATAAGTCTCTGGGATGTCCACCACTTGGACGTCAATTATACTAGCTATCCTGGGGTCCTAGATAAGCTATATCCAGACGTTCTTCAATTCCCCACCATTTTTACAACAGTATTATCTATCTGGATCACTGCACCATTAAATGGGGTCGGATAGAATCTGAGCTTCTGACAAATGGATAAGGGCGTGATGTTACCTGAAGCTCTGGAGTCTACTAAGCAATTATGTATGTTTTTACCTTGGATATTTAGGCCTAGTAGGAAGGGAGGATCTTCATTATTCCCCTAGAAGACAGTCGTGTTAGCATCTTTGAACGAGACAGTCTTGGGCAGGCAGCTGACGACTTTCAGGTTTCCCAAGAGTTTCAGAAGAGACTTCTTCTTCTTGGGATAGTTTAGCAAGACCTCCATCAAGGTTATGGAGGTGGTGGTCTATTCTAACACCCTTGTAATGTTGAATCTTCCTCCAAGGAATCGGTGATTTCCCTCAGCTAGGTATTTCGCTTGGTTAGAGCTAGAACCCTTTAGAGGAGCGAGTCAGTTAGTTGTGTTATCCCGGGGAGGAGTGTCCTTGATAGGAGGAATATGCATGTAAGTTGGTCCTTTACCAACCTGACTCCGAGTATGGTATGGAGTCCATGGGTTTGTGAAGGCATTGGCCTTGAAGGGCAGGATAGATTCATTAAAGAATCCATGCAATTCAGATTCCTCTTCATCTTCCCCAGAAGCTTCGAAGAAGATGGTCTCATAAGTGAAGGCACTGTGGGTTGACTCCTGCACAGGAGGTTCTGGGGGAGATGCATCATGTGACTGCTATCTATCTAGCTAGGAGATCATGATGACCTTTTCCAACATGGCACAATTTACCTCATTGTGTGAACTTGTGTCGTGCAATCTACACCAATTAGTCATGGGCTGGAAATCTGTGACTGGTGTGAAATGTGATGGTCCAGCACTATTTTGGTTGGAATTTTGGTTTGGAGGTAGACATCCTATGTTTGTGTTATTATTCCATTGTTTTTTATTGGGTCTAGGCCCGTTGTTGAAGTTTCTTCCCCTGGCATTGTTGTTTCATTGGCCGGAGAAGATATTTCCCCTCTGGGAGTTAGAATTCTGGGGTGCATAGGATCCCTCCTTTAGTTGACCCATGTCCACAGTTAAGGTAGACAACATTCACTGGAGGGACTCAACCTCAGCATTCAACTAAGTATTGGTGTCACAATGTGACGGTTGTTATTGTTGGTTTCTCAAGAAGGTAGCAGTATTAGCTGGAGTAGAGGGCAACAATCCTCCAGTCACAGATGACTGAAAGAAGGGCACTCCGGATGGTTGTGCCTGAGGTTGTTGTGCCTACTGCGACTGATTCCAAGGGAAAGCTTCCAGACCTAGTACTGCCTAAGTCTACATTGGATAAATGTATCAATCCTGTTGGTCTATCAGCGGTGGTGGGAGATTCATTGCCATAGAGGGAGCACCCATTGTCAGATTGGGGTTATACCCCCTGGCATACGCTATTCCATCAGGGATCATGTTGAAGGGCACACTCTGCCCAATCCCGCCTGGAAATTTGTTGAGACCACAGGATAATTCTAAAGCTAAGTTGTAAACCTTCGTCAAAGTGTCCCGATCGCTCACGGTAGTTGTTTTCCAAAGGAGAGTGGCAACGAAGGGGTCCATCACGTTAAGGTAAGTCTGTATGGTTACTTCTAGGGATGGAATGAAAGGGCCCGTGCACTGCTTCAAGGTGCACTGGAACTGATGGTTGAATGCTGCAAGAGGTTCATTGGGTTCCTTCCTGATGGAGATGAACTGGCTATGGGACCAGGCTGGGTCCACATGTACACGAAAGGCAGCCAGGAAGGAATCCTCCATGTCCTGCCAACTGTTAATGGAGTTGGCAAGGAGGTTAAGGTACCAGTTCAACTCACCTTGCCCTAAAGACAAGAGAAATATCCAGGTCACAACATCTTCAAGCTAGATCCAGTGTTGGTTCATGGCATCCTTATATGCCTGTAAATGTTCTTCTACAATCCGTGAGCCTAAGTGCTCATATCATGGGTAGATCTTCTTCAGGTGCGAGGGTAAGTCGTTGATTGCACCGGGAAAAGTTCCCATTGGGGACCCAGTGTTTTTGAAATATGCAGCCATTGGGGGAACTAGATTTTGGGTAGTTTGAGCACTGGTTCCTGGGATTCTCTGAGAAGTTTGGGTATTCTGAGGTATGCTAGACCCCTAGACAATAGTGGCTGGTGTGGTTTTTGGGGTCCATTTCTTTCGAGCAGGAGGCTCGAGTTTGAAAAACCTTCCGGGATTCGGGGAAAACCTAAGGATTCTTTCAAATTTTGTTGGGGAGAAAGACCCAATCCCACTGAAGGCTTGAATCCTAAAACTATAACTCGGGGAACCCTCGGGAGGTGTAAAATCAGAATCTTGAGAGGGGGACGAGTTCATGCCCTCCTTCTAGCGCCAATTTTTGTTGATGGGGTTTTGTTGACCGGGTCTGCCAATAGTCATAAGTTGTCACCGGGTATCAGGGGTATCGGCCAACTCCACTTGCAAAAGGTTATTCGAGGAAGTTAGATTCCCCAGGCCTCCAAGCACCTGGGTGTCGGGTCATGACGGTGCAGGGCTTAGTTGGGAGAAGTGACTATTTTTGAGGGGGGATAGCTAGTTTCTTTAACTCATTCTCTCCGGAGATTCAGTAAGATGAGGTTTCTCCTAGCACTCTATACTTGGCAAATAAAATGGAAAAAGATCCTGCAGGGTTAGAAGTACTTCATCTAACTATAGTTATGCTTAAAAATTCAAAACATCGATAATGCTCTGATATACTACACTAAATACCGAATAAATACACAACCATCAGTTAGTATTTTATCAGTAGCAAAGGGAAAGAAGTCGTTAATCTACTTGACAAATCAGAGCAGATGACATAAAGAACATGAAACATAAAATACCATTAACTCAGAAGTTTGAATGCCAACAACATCATTGCAAAGAATTCTCCCTTCTTCATTAATGTTTCTTCTAGCAAGCACTGGTGCATGATATAATGGTGGCTCTAGGGGAGCATCTAGCTATTGAAAGTGAAACAATAGAGCATTGAGCTTTGTAACTAAAATAAAAAATTGCCTTTTTATTACTGTGGGCAGCAAAATCATCAATTTTGCCGACCCTTAAAAATGGACCAATCTTACTATTTATACACTTTCTTCTAACCCTAACCCTAACCCTAATTTACATCATGTTTCAATAAAATACAATATCTGGGGGTCGGTACTACCTGCGCCACCCTACAAAAGACCTTAAGACGGAATAGGCCTGACATGTCAGAAGAATGAGACAAGAATATATAGCGAAAGAATTGGCCTCAAGAAGAGAGCCAGGAAGGAGAAGGAAGAAATTAGATCCTCGAGGATCGAGGCCACATGCCTCATAAATGGGAAATGCGGCGCCCTGTCTCCAATATGCTAGGTGTACCTCTGAAATGGCGCCCCAAGAAGACCATCTATCAGAAAACCAACCATTGATCTGACGCCCCCTTGATGTAGCCAACTACCTTCTGACAGTATTTATTAACTACTTCTAAAAGTGACTAGCCGGCCTTGGGGACTGGGACACGGATCAATTGAAAGAATACAAAATTTGGGATCCGAGAATCTGGGATCCGGGAACTTACGTTTCAAAAGAATAAAGAATACCAAATTTTTGGGTTTTCTCCGGCCTCTGGAGAAACCTTATGGTTGTTTGTTATCATTGAAGGCCTGGAGGAGGCAGGAGATGCCATCTTCATTGATATCCTTTAGGTTGGCCCTTCGGTACTTAGCCACCTTGATTTGTTCCCCCATGTCTGGAAAATTCTCCTTAAATTTATCGACCATTTTTGGCACGTCGTGGCCACTAATCACCATACGAGTTAATCTCATCATTTGAGCACCATCTATTCCCTTTGGAGACTAATATTGGGACTTCATGATTTCATCAAAACTCCCCAAAACTGAATCTTCTGGCGTGCACATATCTGTACTGAGGGGGTCAGCCCCATAAATTTTTGTTACAAAAGACTTGTATAAATTAAAAGAATATTTTACTGCATTGACCTTCTCCTATAGAGTCCCCACCAGTTGCTTGGTTACCTCCAATGTGAGGTCAATTCTGGAGCGTTGGGTTCTCACGAATTCAAATGATTCATCCTCTAGAATTCTGGATTCAAAAACCATTTCCTCTCCTAGGCTGAGGAGTTCTTCAAGCTCTACCTTCCATGCTTGATATTTTTCAATATCACCCTCCCATAGGTCAATGAGAGTCTCTGCCTAGTGCAGAACATGTCGGGCCACATATAAGTCTAAGAGGGTGGATGCCAGGAAATGCCTGGTGTTTCCTATTTGCAGAGCGACCCATTCGTCGACCGCCTGGGCTTTCTTCTTCATTGTTCATAGGGAGTTTATGTCGCTCTATAGTAGTGGAGCCTCAGATGTGGAAGCCTCTGGAGGGGAGGCGTTGATAGGTCAAGCCAGCTTAGTAAGCAACCCCATAAGGTTTGCATTTTTCTCCTTTTCTATTTTGAGCCTTTGGGCCTCTTTTTCATAACGGGCCTCCATTGCCCTAGCTGCCTCCTTCAACAGGTCCACCTCACCCTATTTTTCCCTCTTTCCCAGTGATACCTCTACAATTTTATAATCTCTGGGCTCTGTGGTTGCTTCATCAACGTCTGGGGGAGGTGTTGCCACAATGGCAACTGTTTCTCCGCCGGGCCTGGTTCGAAGAGTATGAACCGTCTAGGCTTTCTTGGTCTTTGGTGGGGCCTAGACTTGAGCCATCATTTTGGCTAGGGAGAGAGGAGTTCCAGGAGTGGACAGATCCTTTCTTTTCTTGCTATCCACTAACCACTAAGGCGGCAGGGGTGGATTATTTTCCAAAGTCTGTTCGTTTGGTTCTTCCCTGGTGCCCTGCGGCTGTTGTTCCTCAGTGGTGTGGGTCTCATCTGCCCCTTTGTCTGTGTCCTTTTCTATATCGGTAATATCCTCCCTAGTGACATCTATTTCCTCATCCTTGTCCTCTGTATCCATTGCTTCGTTTGGAATCTTGTTGGCTTCCTTAGCGATTTCTTCCTCTTGTTTCCCCTCTTGTTCCTCGGCATCTGTCGCTGGGGTTTCTTTTTCTATTGGCACATCCTTTGATAATAGTGGAGGTACTGGGATAAGATTTAAAGTCTGGGCCATGGTAATTACTTGCCCAAAGGTCACCCCTAGGAGTGGTGTTTGGAATGTGGCGGCTGGGGTTATGGTTACTCCCGTAGGTTCGGTTCCCCTAGCAGATGTTATTTGTTTATCTTGCCTTTGTTGGTCCACCCCTGGATCTTGAATCTCTAGAGCCTCGAAGGTGATCTCTGGCTCTGCCTCCTTTTCCTCTTCTATCTGCTCTTCCTGCTCCTGTGCAAGTTCTTGTTTCACAGCTTCTTCTTGGGCTGGGACTTCTGCCTTTGTTTGCTTGGTGTCCCCCTACAGGTTCCCAAACTTGTTGATTGTAAAGACATCATCAAATTCGTCCTGTGAGGGAGGATTTGTTGGGACTTTAGTAGGCTCTATTTCTCTCTCCAACTCCAGGGAATTGGAAGAGAGGATCTCTACTTGTGGGGTCTGGGGCATACCCAACCTTGGCTCTGCCTTAGGCTTTTGGTTAAGCCTCTTCCTTCTTCGGGTAACTAAGGGTGGCCTCGCATCCCTTAGTGTTGCTTGTTCTACTGGATCTACCCCCATTGCCTTTACCATCAAGGCTGCTAATGATGGGGAGGAAGGGGGACGAATTGGCCTGGCCATGAGTACTGGAGTGGCCAGCCATGTGATTAACTTCTCCCTCATTTGTTGGGAGGCTGCCAGTGACTGCTTTATTTGTTCTTTTATGGGGACTTCTTGCATAAGAGGATTTGTATCTATTCCTTTCCCTTTATCCACTCTCTATGAAGAAGTCTCAGCCCCTAGAGTTAACTTTGGTACTGGCTGGGCTGCTCTGCGGGCACTCCCGGGGCACACCTTCTTGAAGTAAGCATGGCTTCGCTCGACCACCTCTCAGGTGAAGTCCTCAATTATTGTCCCTTCCTAGGCATCCCAATTTACTGGTGGGAGGGCCATTGTATCAATCCCCTTTGCTTTATACTGGGGATCGGTCATGGGTCTGGCGTCTAAGAAGTTCTCCGGGAACCTCCAGAGTTTTAATCTTTCCATTATGCCTGACGTCATCCTGATGTAGTGTCAGCTCTCCACTTCCACATCATCCTGACAATCTTCCCAAAAGTCCTCCATATGGTAGTAATGGGGCTCTGAAGCCTGGGGAAGTGCCACTGCAATCTTGCCGTGCGGATCAAAATTATTTTGTGTCAAGTAGAACTCCTCTAGGTTGTAGCTTTTAAGCTTGTTATCCACCTCTTTTGTGGTGGCCAAACTGCACGAATAGTTCCCACAAGTGATTGGGAATATAATATTGGTTACCTTCTTTAAGGCAAAGAATGCACGTAACTCCATCATCTGCCGGTAGTATTCTGAGAGAACGATCTTGTCCCCACAGTGCTTGGGCAACAAGTGGGGTTTTCTAGAGAAGTTGATGACCCTAATATAAGTGTGTTGTTGGAATTAGATGTAATAATGTCCATAGCTCTAGAAAAAATTCATCACCTCTATGGATAGGCGATATCCTGCGTCCCGGGTGGGTGTGAGCAAGTGATAGTAAACGAACGCGTTGTTTACTCTACAGAAACTAGGGAAGCTAGTCTCCCATTGAATCTGTGGGAAGTAATCCCACGGGGCCTTTTAATCTAGGCCAAGCCTAAGGACGCCGTCTATGAGTAGCCCATGGGTGTGGGGACTCTGCTGTGCCAGGGCCCAGAAAACATAATAATTCACGTAAAAAAAATTCTTCTTGGCTAGTTGGAGGAACTGGGAGTCGACATGGTTTGAAATTATAGCTACCCAGTTGAAGTACCCTCCCTTAGTGGAGATGCCAAGGAGGAAGTAATACATCCATGGAGAAAATTCTCAGGCAGAGGGTTGCCCAAAGACTCAGGACAATGCTATCATTCCCATCTGGATGCTCTCTTTGAACTCAGACCTAGGAATCTCTATCTTCATCCTCTTGGGGTCCCTCTTTGGGACCTTGAGCCAGTGAACGTTCATGTATATCTGGGTGGCCTCCTCCAATTGCATGAATTGGGCCAAGGCATCCTACCTTGTAACCATAGCAGGTTTGTCAAATTGAGGGATCCCAAGACCCGCTTGGAAGGTGTTAGGGTACAGGGATACCAAAGGAGTAGGGTGCCTGGTGGGTTCTGCGGCTGCGAGCATAACAGCCCAGATAGAAGAGTTGTAATTGGCGGCCATTGTCAAAATAAGCTTTGGAGATTGTACAAAGCACAGGAAACAAGCTCCCTTAAGAATCTCGGAGTCCCCGACATTGATGGCTAGCTGATCTCTAGCCTGTCACTGGATGTACATCATTTTCACTAAGGCCTGCATCTCGTGCCATGTCCCGATGCTGGTGTCGGTAATGATTTTAACTTTAGACTCGATCTTCAAGCTCATGATAACACTGTCCCTCACAAAATTCATGCTTAGGGGCAACTTCTCCAAAGCCCTCTCTATTTTGGATTTAACAGCTGCTCTGGTAGCTATCGCGGAAGGTAGTTCTGGACTTCCGGGTGGTGAGGATGCAGATGCTTCAGAAATGTTTGGAAGTGTAATCTAGAAACCTAAAAGGAAAAGCAACCATCAAAATGCATTAATAAATAAATACTCTGGGGTCCGGAGATCTTACCACCGTGATGTCTGCTTTCCCTGAAAAAGTTAGTTTCATTCAAAAACTCCAGAAAGCACATACATATTATGAACTTAGGAATTTGATTGACCATCTGAGTCTAGGGATTTTATCACATTTGATGAGAAGGACACAGGATGGATGATGGCAGGAGACTCGGAGCCCATAGAAGTAACCGTTGGTGAAGATGTGCAAAAGGCAAACTGTCAGGCCCACGTGGGCGCCACGTGGGTAGGTAATAAATAGGAGTTATGGCGATGACAGCGGAGCCAACTGTCCGAATGTGCAAAAATTGAAGGCCACTTGGATAGATTTAAATGCGTGCATAGGTCATAAATGAGGGTGAGGCTAGTTTTATAAAGGAGAGAGAAAACTACCTGTTTGAAACCAGCCGAGAGCCGAGTTTCAAACAGGTGGTATTATGCTCAAAACAAGCTTACGAGCGGAAAACTAGTGACATGAGCAACTTGGCGAGCTCACTAAACTATTTGGAAGGATATACATAGGATATACATTAGAGCCAAGGGATATATACATGGGGAATGGAGGGATATACAACAAATATACACTAAAATTTACATATATACACTGCAGAATGACATCTGCGGGAAACCAGGTGAAGCACAAAATATATATAGCTACCTACACTATTTATAAGCTAACTACACCTGTACAGAGGGTGGACAACCCTCTGGCAGAGCCGACCCACCAACAGGCGGCAAAACTAGAAAGAAACAAAAACAACCAAAACAGAAGAAAGAAGCAAAGACAACCAAAAACAGAAAGAAAACACACCAGACAGAAGGAAAATCAAAGGGAAAAGAGGCACCAACCTGAGAACACTGAAAGGATAAGGAAAGAAGCCTCTAAGGAAGCTCTACAATAGCTATAACTGTCAAATGATCACAACTCACCACTACAAAGCACTCACAATTGCTTGGAAATGATGGAAGTATTTGGCACTGATTATCGTTAAATCTCTGTAAATCACTCTGAAATCGCTCTAAAATTGCTCTGAGTGTTTGAGTGTTTAATTTCGGTAAATGTGAAAATGACAAGTAACTTCTATTTATACCCGTGGTAAAAAGCAATCCACCTCTCCATCAGAAAACTTCAGACAGACAGACCTCCAAACTCCAGGCCCGTGGATTCCCCGCGACAATATCACCTTAAGGAAAGAGAAAATCATGGCGAAGAATCCTGGAGTCCAGAATCTAGCTCCTAAAAAAGGATAACAAACTCTGGGACTGAGGTCCCATAGGCACAAGAAACCAACAAAACAAAATACGACAGCGGGGAAGAAAACCCCGGAGAAAGAAAATAAAAGGAGAAAGACAAGGCAAGAACCACAAGAAAAAACAAAAAGGGGGACCCAACATTTTGCACACAAAATGTAGGGATGGGGATGCAGGGCATAACAGATTACAAAACCTAAAATTTGATTTCTAGCTCAGCAACTAGATCAATCAAACTTTATGCATTGTTCAGAGGTGGATCTTTTTGTGCTAGTTCCTTTGCTACTTTCACCTCTTTTTGCATAACCTCCAAGTGAGGTATCAACATGGTCTGAATAGATATTAGTTTTGCCCTTATTTTTCCATCATTAGCCATGATCTCGGCTAGTCTCCCTTGGGCATGTGTCAACCTCCTAAAATGAAAAGAGCATGAACTTGCATTCATGCTTAGTGACTGTCCTGTTGACTTCAAATCTACTTGTAGCTTCTGAATAAGCTGTTGATTCTCCTTTGTAAATAATTTTATATCACATAGTTGTTTGTACAAAGAGAGAAAATTCTCTATCACTTATTCTAGGTTTCTTACCAGATCATAAAGTGCAACCTGATTCTTGGTAATCTTTGCTACAACTTTCTCAAGTACCTTGGTCTCAATTTTTCTCTCGGATCATTGTAGGAGTTTCTCATTTGTATCTATATCATCAGTCTTCACCTTATAAACAATATGAAGAAGTTGTTCCAAGATAGGTGCCTACTCATTTAGGTCTTGAAACTCAAACACATCAACAAAGATTTCTTTTATTTCATGTAGTACCTTCTTCTATTGATGTTCCCATTTCAATTATTCTTGCTTCCTCTTTCGGTTTAATAGATCCTACAAGATTATCATCTGCTCATAAGATAAGTTATCAGTATCCCATTTTGGAATGACTACAACTTCATCAAGTGTTACTTCAGAGCTCTTGTCTTTTTTCTTCTTATATGATTTCTTTTTCATTGGCTCTGGTGAGTTTCTACTCGGTTTGTGTTAACTTTCAAAATACTAGTATCACCACTGATTTATACTATCTCCATCTGAGTATTTATTATCTTCTTGGTAGATGTATCAGCACTCTTAACTTTAGTAAATACCAGAGGAGTAACATTGGGTAATTGTACCAATGCTTGAATGTCCTCTTCCTTCTTAGGTTCTTGTTTCTACTCGGTCTCAAGAGTCTTGGTCACCTTTGTGACTTCTTCATGTGATTTGGAGATATCTAATGCAAACTTATATGCTTGATCTTCTTTGCTTTTTATCTCCCTCTATGTTATATTGAAGGTTTTCCTTAGTAGGTGAATATGGAATTATGAGTGCCTCTTTACCTTATTCCTCGTCATTCAAACCTTGTGTTACCTCATCAACTGTTAAGTCCTCAATTGTTCTTCCTCAACCTTATCCTTCATCTCGTCTTCAACATCTTCCCTCAACTCATCCTCAACAATTTAAATCATTTCATCTTCAATATCATCATGTGTCTTATCCTCAACATTACCTTGATCATCAGTATCTTCTTTGTTTTCAAACTCAATTTGTTTAGACATTCCTTCATCTTTAGTCTTGTCAACTATTAATAAAAAGATAATCTTCCATATCCTTTGGGTTTGTTGCACAACACCTTCTACATCATTCTTCAGTATAGAATAGGCTCTCAATTTAGGAATGAATATATTCCTACATTGATCCATAAATTTAGGTTACTACTTCTTTGTTAACTCAGGCATAATTTAAGCTAATGCTCCTTCTTAGATCTACCTTTCAGGCATCATGGAATGCTGCCATCTCTCATTAATTTTGTTTTCTAGTTCATCAGGGGCTAGGTTCCCAATCTCCAAAGGTGTCATCTTATATGATACTAACATGTCCATAATTGCTTCTTCTATCTTTGCCTTATCAACTTTTCTTAAATTCTCAAACTTAATAAACTTGAAACCTAACAAACCTGTTGAATTCCTGATGTTGTGACAAATTACATCAACATTGGAAGGATGTTTTTTTGTTGCAACTTTGAACTTGTTGATTTCCTCAGTTTCTGTCAATTCTTAATCTTCTTCATCTTTACCCATAACATATTTTATCCTTGGCTTCCTCTTAGGGTGGCTCGGCTCAAATTCAGTTTGAACTTGTTTTCTCTTCCCTAAGCTTACCCCTTCAACATCCTTTACCAACTTCTTCTTTGGTGGCTTGGCTGATATAGTAACTGTTGATGCCATGGTTCTCGATTGAGATGTGGCAGGAGGAGTAGATTTCTATTGTGAACTCCTCTTCTTGGTTGGCTCAAAAACCATCAATTTCTTGCCCTTTTTGTCCACTTCCACATCATCTTCTTCACTTTCCTCAGATTCACTAGAGTGGTTCTCTCCTTGACATGTTATGATCTGCACTGTTGCATCCTCCTCTTCTTCTTCTCCTAGCATCTTCTCAAGATTCTTCATAATTTTCTTTCTCTTCCTCTCCATTGTTGCAACTTTCAACTCTGTAGTTATCTTTGATTTTGCTTCATCATAGTTTCCAAATCTCTTGGCCTTTCTATTAATTTCCTCTATAAGTAGAGTTGTGATAGTTGTAGATATTTCGTCTATGTTTACTTTATAGGGTAATGGCCCTAGCCATGCTACCCTTGGTACTACAACTTTCACATAGGTGTTATCAGTATCAACTAGAAAGAAAACATCATTATAATGTTTCTCCACTAGTGATACCGGGATTCTTATCCTTAATCACATCTTTTTCTTGAACTCCACAAAATAATTACCCATGAAAAAGTCAAAATTCTCTCCTAACTGCTGAACAAACTCATTTATCTAAACTGTTATCAGTCGGTCTTGACTCCATACTACATCTCCTACATTAGGAAAAGTGTTATGTACATAGAATAATATATTAAAAATTAAGGAACTGAACTTACACATAGAGATCTTTACCTTCCTAATTGTTGATAGGTTCTCGGCAAGTTGAGTCATCTGTAACTCAGAAAGATCATAACTATGATCCTTTTTCACTATTTTCCATGCCTAATCAACTGCTTCACATGGGACACTATCCAATCTATTGGATTGATAAAAGTTGTGTGCAATGACTGTAACTCCAAAATCAATTTATGGATCTGTTATCGTAGAAATATTCATTCCTCATCTGTTCCACTTGGCCAAAGTAAACTTTTCAATATCTTCCTTTTTCTGACAACGCATGGTACACTTCCCTTGCACAATGGGATAACCAGTAACTCGGTGAATAATGTATTTGGTTATCTTTACTAGTCCATTTTCCAACTATAGATACATACCATGTGTTCTTCTTATCACAATTTTGATCCATTCAAATTTAAAGTCGTGCAAGAACTCTAGGGCATGGACTAACCCTTTCTCGGCAATGTACTAATGATCAACCTTCAAAACTCTATTTTCACATAATTTATCATAAGCTTCCCTCAATTCAAAGTCTCCAAATTCTCCAACTTTGTACATATAACATGCTTGCACATCATGGATCATGAGTACCTTAGGTGGAATCGATGACAGGGCTCCCATAAGATCTCCCTTCACCGTAGTTTCAGGAATGACTTAGAAATTTGGTGGTGCACACACATCGCTCCTAACCAACTGAACATTCATCATTTCCTTTTTTTGTATTTTCACTCCAACAGTTGAACTAGCTACCATTTCTATAAGTTAGGGTTCGCGAAGAAGATTTTGGGTAACTCGACAACAACAGGTCTTTAACCTTCTCAATACTTGTCGACAATATGCAAGTGAAATATCTTCAAACTCCGCTCAAATCGCTCTTGAATCACCTTTTTAAGTACTCTACAAACTCTAATCATTGTGTGAAATGAAGAATGAACACCTAAATTGATTATATACCCTTAAACAGTTGGATTAGGTCTTCAGTAAATGCTTCATGCAGTGATAGGTGGATAATAACTATCCCCAGTCCTTGATTAAATAGCTCAGTTATCACACACTACTCAATCAGAACAGTGACTCGGTCACTATTGACGCTCGATCAACATATCATCTCGGTTGGTATGGAAGCTTGGCATATGCTGATACTAATGCTCGGCATCAAATATTCATTACAATTCTTTTGCTCTATTCTTGCCTCAAATATGTCCCGATGCATATTAACTTATGTAGATATGGACTTTAATACATCTTACGTTAGGAACTAGTGTAAAATATAGAATTTGAGAAAATAGCTCCTTACATACCTTTCTTCTTAATTGGAAGTAGTGTGATTACCTGATCCATTGGATTGGATGATCTTGGCTTCACTGGATGCACTACTGCTTGCATCTTCTTTCTTTCTCCATGTCAAATTCATCTGATTCCTTATCTGCTCAACAGTAGGTGCCAAGGATCTAGTCTTGCAATCTCTCTTGGTATGACCAATCTTGTGACAACTATAGTAGACAATACTTCCATTCATCCAACTCTTAGATTTACCTCTAAAATATGTACTAATACAATTCTCTACAACTTGACCATATTCACTGCAATAATGACAATTATGCCTTGTATTATAATCCCAATTGAATGTGTTACCTTTCCTCAGTGTATTTCCTTATTTCTTGGATGTCCATTTGGATTTTACACTGGATCTGCAATCTTGGGTTCTATGACAAAATTTATGACAATTGTAGCAATGTCCTTGGAATCTAGGTGAAGTAGGTGTATTACTAGTCTTTGACCTGCATTCATGTGCCTAATGTCCATGCTTCTTACAATTAAAATAATATCCATTAAATTTGGGTTTAGGATTGGACTTACTATTCTTGCTTTGGCATATGTTTGTTGTGTGACCAAGTTTCCCACAGTGATAACATGTAGGCTTGTTGTTCTTTGTCTTTGCATTTCTCAGTTCTCCACTCTTTGATGATTCTCCTTCTTCAATGGAAGATTGATTCTCGGTATGTCCAATTCTAGAAGTGTCACTATTCCTTCTTGGTGATCTCATAAGTTCCTCAAATTATCTCAATGCTTCATTCGATTTGTTTATCCTCTCAATGAGTTCTCTTTCAAATCTCAACTCATTTTTCAATTAATCGTTCTCAAATCTCAAATGTGTGATTTCAACTTATTTTATGTTTATCTCTTAATTTGAAAATAACAGTTTGTTGACCATGTACAATTGATTTTTTATGAGCTTTTGCACATCAGTAGTCCTTTCATCAAGTTTGGTAGCCATCTGTCTCTTGTCTTCTTCTGTCATTATCTTGTCTTCCTCAGCTTTCTTCTTATGATCAATCACCTCACATAGTGTTATTGATTGATTTTCTTGTTCTATCTTAAGACTTTTGACTTTTTATTTCAGTGTTTTGTTCTTCTCTAATAGATCTACAATTGCTACATTACTTTCTTTTGAATCTGCATTGTCAAATAGACCTTTAGTGTCTTCTTCTTTATATTGAGTATCTTTCATCTGAGTTGCTAATTCCTTCCTAGATTTTAAGGATTTCCTCAATTCTTCTCTTGTTGTCTCAAGCTGTTGTAGTGCCATCTGGATATCAATCTTCTAGTTTTCAATGACCTTTCCCAACTTATAAGCCTCCATTTCCAAGATCTTAACTCTCAAGTGGTTAGACTTCTTTTAAGAGAACAATGCTCTGATACCAATTGTTGGAAGTCTAATATGGGAAAGCAGTAATTGGGAGGGGGTGAATCAAATCCATAAAAATTCTACCAATTCTAAACAAATTGATTCAACCATGTATTCATAAACATAAACTGAAATGTTTTAAAGATTTAACATCTAGTCATGAACACATAACGCAAAGATTTTGGCAACCCATAAACCCTTGAAGATAAAACTGGGGTGTAGATGACACCCACAAATCTTCACTACCTGTAGTAATAAATTGTGCCTATTAGGGCTACAAATTTTTGATCACTTCTGATGATTTACCCTATGAGGGGTCTGCCCGGTTAAGAGCTTACAGACTTATACAATCTACCTTGTTAAAGGATTTAAAACTTACAACAAAGTAAGCACTCAGTTAAGAGATTTACAAAGGCTTGTTAGGACCATTATGTTAAGAGATTTACCTTCATTCACTTGCTAGAATGTATCAGTACATGATACTTTGGTCTTCACTACAAATGTTGATAACTGATCTCCTCTTTCCAACTCTTAACTGATCTCTCAATCTGATTTGTCTTTGTTCTACTCTTCACTGCTCTGTTAGGTCACTTTGTTTGGTCAATACTTCAGATATACAAAAATGCATATACTTATGATCTCTACTCTTTACATCTGCATCCAAATACATGCAGTTACACACACATGGATTAGGGCTTGAATAATCCCATATATAGATCATCCAAATCAAGATCAACAATCTAGATTTTTCATCTTTTGCCGCTTAGGCATCACTAATATTGATTTGTTATATGGCTTGCATAGGGATCCATGATCATAAAAATAACCCACAATTAATGCATTAAATATTTGTACATGATCATTAAATGATCCATAGAAGTCAGTCAAAATGGTTTACCTTGGTGTTTGTGCCATTCCAAACGCATATACAAAAACTATTTTACTCAACTATATGTTGTCGCTCGACACTAACTCTTCTATGCAACTTGGCAATCATTCTACTTAGCATTTATTGAGTACTCGGCGACATCTGACTTGCTCTACAGTAACTATTGCTTGGTCTTGGCCTTAGTCAGATGACTCAGTCACAGTGATGACTGACTAACCTACCTTGATTATGACTAAGTGTGGGACACTAATAGACAACAAAACTTAGAGATCAACAGTGTCTACACTTCTCTTTCCTTCATGACTAATATATCTCAATTTAGATACTCCTTTAGGATTTATGCTAGTAACTATCTCAAATGGTGTTCTCCTTGTACTACTATTTACTAAATGATTATATGCAAACTTGACTTGTGCAAGTATCAAATCCCAACCTTTGGTCTTCTCTCCAACTAAACATATCAATAAATTTCACAAACTCCTATTCACCACCTCTATTTGTCTATTTGTTTTTTAATGAAATATAGAACTAAATTTTAGATCTATTTTGAGCTTCTTCTAAATTTTTTTCCAAAAGTAACCAACAAACCTAGTATCTCTGTCTGAAACAATGCTCCTAGGTAATCCATGCAATCTCACAATCTCTCTAAAGAATAAATCTTCTACATGAACTACATCTGATGTCTTCTTACAAGGTATGAAATGTGCCATCTTAGAGCACCTATCCATAGTTGCAAATATAGAATCATTACCTCTTTGTATCTTTGGCAACCCAAGTATTAAATCCATGCTAATATCCTTCCAAGGTCTCTCTGGTACTATCAATGGTTTATAAAATCCCACATTCTGACTACTTCCTTTTGCAGCTTGACAAACGTTGAAACTCTGAGCAAATCTCCTCACATCCTTCTGAATATGAGGCCAAAAATAATTCTCACTTACCAAAGGTACTATCTTGTCAATACCAAAATATCCAACTAATCCCCCATAGTGTTTCTCCTTGATCAGATTGTCTCTCATATAACTTCTAGGTACACACAATTGATTTCCTTTGAATAAAATATCCTCCTAAATGAAATAATCCAATCACTTACTTCTATCCTCCACAATAGGGGCTTTACAAGCTTTCCAAGGTTCAACAAAATTTGTATCTTCTTCATAAAAAGTATTTAGTTTGTCAAATCCTAATGCCTCAATTCTCATTTTAGTCAACAAATTATTTCTCCTACTTGAGGCATCAACAACCTTATTTGACTTACCACTTATATGTTTCAAAACAAAAGTACAACTTTGAAAGAACTCAGCCCATATCATATGTCTTTGATTTAACTTACCTTGACTATTTAAATATTGCAATGCTTAATGATCAATATACAATACAAACTCCTTAGGCAACAAGTAATGTCTCCACTTCTTCAAGGCTTGAACTATGGCATAGAACTCTTGGTCATACATTGAATTTATTTTCCTTGCATCATTCAAGTTCTCACTGAAATAAGAAACATGTATTCATTCTTGACATAATATTGTTCCAATTGCATTCCCACTATCATCATAGTCAACTTGAAATACTTTACTGAAATCAGATAGGGCTAACCCAGGTTGTTTAATTGTATTTTGCTTCAACAACTCAAAACTTCTATTTGCTCCATGTGTCCACTTGAAATCCTTCCTATCTCCCCTCATTGTCTCATTCATAGGACTACAAATTGAATCAAAATTCCTAATGAAATTCTGGTAGAAATTAGCTAATCCATGAAATGATCTTACCTCTCCAGTGCTTTTAGGTGTAGGTCATTCAAAAATTGCCATCAATTTCTAAGGATCCATCTTCAATCCTCTAGCTGATATCATAAAACCCAAGTATACCAACTCTTACTTCATGAAACTACACTACTTAATATCTATTAGCAACTTCTCTTCTCTTCGCCTCTGCAAAACTTGTCTCAAATGAAACAAATGTTCCTCCTTTTCTTACTGAAAATCAGAATGTCATCCAAATACATAATAACAAATTTACTCAATAATTTCTTCAATACCTCATTCATTAGCTTCATGAAAGTACTCGGTGCATTAGTTAGTTGAAAAGGCATTACCAACCATTCATGCAATCCCTCATTTGTCTTGAATGCAATTTTTCATTCATCGCCTTCTTTGATTCTGATATGATTATAACCACTCTTCAAATCAATCTTAGTAAAGTATATGGCTCCACTTAAACAATCCATTATGTCATCCATCCTAGGCAAAGGGAATAAGTACTTCACTATGATATTTTTTATTGCTCTTGAATAAGTACACATTCTCCTTCGTCCATCTTTCTTAGGTGCTAACACTATTGGTACTACACAAGAGCTCAAAATTTCTCTAATCAAACCCTTCTTTAATAACTCTTGCACTTTTCTATTTAGCTCTTCATTTTTTGTTGGTGTCATTTAGTGTGCTGCTTTATTAGGAAAACTAGCTACAAGAATAAAATATATGCAATGATTGATACTTCTCACAGGAGGAAATCCATTAGGTACATTATTTGAGATGATATGTGCATACTCTATCAACAATCCTCTTTTCTCCTTTGGATGTTCTTCTTCTAGTCTCAAATTTGTAGTCTTCTTAAGAACTAAATCAAAACAAACATTCTCATGTTTCATCCCATCCAAGAATTTTCTTCCATCTACCAAAAATACTATAGCACTTGTACATACTTCACTCTTAAGAGGTTCTTCCAAACGTAAAAGATTATGCTTCATACCATTAGCCATAATAGTATACACATTCCTTCTACCATCATGCATAGCTTGTCTATCATACTTCCAAGGTCTACCCAACAAGATATGACATACATCCATAGGCATAATATCACACAAAATTTCATCATGATAATTCCCAATCTTCAATTTAACAAAACACTTTTCACTTACCAATACTTTGTGAATATCCTAAATCCATGCTATCTGATAGGGCTTAGGATGCTTCAATCTCTACAAATTTATCTTTCTCACCATATCTTCTGAGGCTAGGTTATCAAAACTACCACTGTCAATGATAACTTTGCCAACGTTACCTTCCACTTTGCATCTTTTCCAGAATGAATTCTTCCTCTAGAAGGATCCTTCTCCATCTCAACATGATATAGATTTATTCTCATTATTAGATATTCTCCCTTTTCTGATTGATTATTGTTGACCGATCCAGTAGATTCATCTTCCTTAGATAAGGTTGTTCTTTTTCTACTCTCTGCTTTCATTTCAAAATTTCCTTATTTGCATTCAAAGGCTCAGTGTCCTTCCCCTCCAAACTTAAAGAAATTACCTCTAAACATTCTCTTATCATCTCTCTTATAACCTTATTTTGGTAGCCACCTTGTTCTCCATTTTGATATGAACTTCTATCATCTCTTCTGTAAGAGCCATCATCCTTGTCGTTAGTCTTGCCTTTGTTCTAATCCACAAAAGATCTGCCACCTCTCCCTCTCTGAAATCTTCCTCAACTTCCTATTTGTCTTTGTTCGTGTCTTTTGTTAAACTTTTCCTCAACTTTAAGGGAACATTGGTATTCTTCTTCCATACTCAACTACTTAATCAAACTGATCTCATCCTGTATAGACATACTCAAACCATTTAGGTATCTAGGAACTTGTTCCACTTCATCCTCAGTATGCTCAGATGTGATGTTCAACTTATAGAACTCTTATGTATACTCTTTCACACTTAATTCCTTTTTCTTCAGATCCTGCAACTAGATTCACCTAATAATCTACAGGCAAAAACTTGGCTTTCAACTTATTCACCATCCTACCCCAATATTTTTTCTTTTCTTTTCCTCTCCTTTGTCTATCGATCTGCAAGTGCTCCCACTATAGTGATGTATGTCCTTTCAATTTTGTGCAAGCATGCTTCACCTTCTTGTCTTCTTTAGTGCCTTCAAATTCACAATACTTCTCCATCTCTATGATCCAATCAATTAATTCATCTCAATCCAATCTACCATTGTAGTCTAGTGGATTAAAATGAGGTTTACTTCCAACACAGGTTAGGGATATAATAAACCTTCCATCCCCTTGATCAAGTTCTGGTTGATCTTCATCACCAGGTGGAATATTTTTTTCTTCTTCTCCTCCATCATCACTCTCATATTCTATATGTTGACCTCTTCTCTAGGCCATTTCAACAAGGCAAACCAAGCTTAACTTGAAATTGATTAGAAGTAGGGACAACAATGAAGGTAGTGTCCAAAACTTTACCACAAAGTTCAACAGGAAAGTTAATAGATCCAAATGATGGATAGAGAAAATCATTACAAGTTTGGATCCACACATTAGATGTATTATAACAATCATGTTGTAAGTTCTTTGAAAAAAGGTTTTCTTCAGTAATGACATTGACTAAGGATGTAGGATCAACAAGACAAACGCACGTAGGTATCTTAGAAATCCTAGCATAAATGTAGAGGGGACCATCAGAAGCTTTAATAGTCTCAGAATCATCAAAGGTGATCAAGAGTTCCCTAGGTCTTTCATTCTTAGGTTGTTTTCAAGGTTTAGGTTGAGGTTTCAGTTTAGGCTTAGGTTGAGGTGGAACTTGAAGTTGAGGTTGAGGTGGAGGAACTTGAATAGGAGGTTGAGATTGAGGTTGGGGTGGAGATATAGGTTGAGACAAAACAACATGCTCCACATGGTTAACAATATGATTGAGATCCTCCATCTTTGAATTATAAACAATATCCACAGAAGATGGTTGAACATTGGTATTAGTATCATGTGTAAGCAAAGGATTCGTATAGATTTGGAGGTTTTGATTAGGAGGAGAGATAGATTTGTTCTCATTACCATCAAAATTATCAATAGATAAAACATTAGAATCAATTAAGTCTTGAACCTTATGTTTTAGAAAATAACTCTTCTCAGTATCATGGCCATTCTGACGATGGTATTGACAAAAGGCTTTGGGATAAAAGGATTTGGATGCCATCATAGTAGGAAGAAGAGGTCGAATAGGAGGCAAAGTAATCATATTAGCATTCAACAACTTACTCATAATAGAATGTAAAGATTTAGAAAGAGGAGTAAACGTACAATTCAGATGAAAAGTAGTGGATGCAGAAGTGGCATTGTTGGATGCAACATCAACTTGATCAATAACTGCATTTGCTTGCTTATTTATCTTGACATAGTTGTTAGGTTTCTGAAATTTTTTAGGATTAGGAGCATCATCACTCTTATCAACTGGAACAGGAGCCATTGGAGTGTTGCTCTCAAATTGACTCACTTTTAATTGATAATGATGAAGCATTGCACAAAGTTGTTGAAAAGAGGTAAATTCAGTAAGCAGAATCTTATCTCTAATATCCTTTTGCAAATTTGAAATAAACATATGTTGAATATCAATATCAAGAACAGGATAAGAAATTTGAGCATACAAATGGTTAAATCTACCAATAAATTGAATCAATTTTTCTTTAGTATTTTTTTTACAATGCATCAATCAGTTAAGGACACTTGGGGACCAATGTTATTTTGGAACTGTTGGATAAAGGCATTAGAAATTTTTGGAAAATAATTAATAGAATAAGGAGGCAAGGAAAAATACCATTGCAAGGCCTTATCACTAAAAGTTCTAGCAAACAACTTGACTAAAATCCTATGGTCATGAGCATAGTCACTACAAAGGATTTGAAATATTTTAACATGAGTGACAGGATCTTCCTTACCATTGTAATTATCAAGATGAGGCATATCGGCTTGCTGAGGGACAGGAACACGAATAATGTCTAGGGATAAAGGACTACCCGTGTCACATGTAGGAATACTAAACTTGGATTGAGTTAAGGATGCAAGTTGTTGTTGTAAAGAGGACACGGTTTGAGCCAGACTAATGATTTTGAAATCATTAGAAGAAAAAGGAGGCATAGAAACATTAGGAAAACTAGGAAAAGTGTAGGAAGTGATGGGAATGGAAGACACAATCGATGGAATTCTTGGAACAGTAGTTGGAAGAGGGTTAGAATAGGTAAAAGGAACACTATGGTAAGAAGGTTGTGAGGTAAGTAGAGACACCAGTGGAACACTCATAGGAAGAGATGGAAGTGGAATATTCAAAGCTAGAGGATTGGAATATGGAAGAGATGTAGTCACTAAAGAAGGAGTATAAGTAGGAATGCTAGGTAAAGGAATGGAAGAAGGTTCCACACTAGTGACAAGAGGAGTGAATCCTAGATCTTGAGCTTCTTGAGATAAAAGGTTTGACATTTAAATGTACAAGATGAGTGATACCACGCAAGAGATTAATACCTTGATCACTATCATGAAGAACTTTCTTAAGGGCCTCTATAGCTTGAATAGAATATTGATTATGGTTTTCTCAAATAAGTCAATTTCCCATTTTATCAAGTTTAGTTGAAAGTTTTTGGACTTGTTCAAGAGGAACTCTTAAAGAATTATCCTCATCATGAGATGAGTGAGAAGAGTTATGCTCTATAGAAGGATTAGAATCATGAGTGATCAAATTTTCATTTGGGATCCTAAGGAAAGGAGAGGAAGACTCAGGATCAAAGGAACCCATAAGTCTGTGACTTCTTCTAACCGGGATATTATAAGTAGGACTAGAGGTAGTAAAGCTCATACAAAAATACAATGCAAATGAACTAAATTAGTAAAATGTAAATGCAAGAACATAAAATAATGCTAATCTAATATGCATGCAAGATCTAAAATGAAATGCAAATCTAACACCACAAAAGATTGAGTTGTCGTAAGCGGGTTCACCAAAATGTAAAGGATAAAAAAAAATGATTATGTTGGTACAAGAGACTTGCACCTCTAAATAATATCCTTTGCATATGAAAATTCTGGGAAGGTAAGATTCTCCTCCTAGCCCCAAATTTACAAAGGAAAGATCCAAATTGATTAACCACAAGAAAATGGTCAATGCACAAATGAATTAATCGATTGGAAATAAGAATAAAGAGGAAAACCTTACATTCCCATTTTTTATGAGGAGAAGGAGAGAGGAGAGTGTGTAATAGATCTAAGATTATTAAAACCTTAATTGAAATGAATTGAAGACAAATACTAACCTCAAAGTATAGCAGATTTGGAAATTGTTGTTTTTTGGTGTCTATACTAAGTTTCTGGAAATTCTACCACTGGATCTAGAGTGGAAACACAGAGATGAAGAAAACCCAAAAATATTTTTCTTTTCTGAGTCAGTTTCACCTTGACCCAAATACGGGGGCACAATTGTGCCCCTTTATGTTGACCTTGAACTGCACTGCTCCGACGGAAAATCTGTTCGTGGATCCTGAAAGTTTGTTGAAAAGGGTATCTGAATCTACTCTGTAATTCGGTGTTCTGTACCTGTACCTACAATAAAATGGTTTTGTTTGTTGGGGGGAGGGGTTTGCCTTGGTCAAACCCTGATTTTGGAATTAACCTTAAAATAGAATTTAAATTGCAATAATAAGTAAAGTAAATAGAACAATTCACCTTGCTTATGTTGAAACCCTTGTGGAGGATTCAAATCCTTTGATCCACAAGTGTGAATGCACCAAATGGATGTAGAATGTAGGATGTAGGATGTCTCAAATCAATTGCCTTTAGATCTTCAACACCAATCTTGAATGGATCTTGGAATAGGAAGAAGTTGGAATGGATATGGATGGAGAAATCTTCAACAAGAGGGCTCCATAGAATTTTAATCCTTCAATGGTTACCAATGGATCTCCTTGATGAATTGAATCTTAAATTCTTGAATGCTTGAATGTAGATTATCGCTTTTGATAGATTATGCGTAGATTCTTTGTATTAAGTCTTAGGAAATGAGAGGAGAAAGGCTTTCTTATATACTAGTCTAGGGTACAAACTTCTAGAGAGACCGACATATGAGAAATAAATTCCAATTAGGCTCATACCCCTAGAAGTGGACCTATATTAAATATCTTTTTAAGAGTCACCACTTCGGATCCCAAAACAGCCGACCCGAAAGCAAGAAATAATTATTTCCAAACCTCGACATCCAGAAATCTTTGGAATTTGAAATTTAGACTATGGCTCAGGGTCGAGGTCAACCTTGACCTAGAAGGTCAACCTTGACCCTGAGGTCAAGAACCACAAAATCTCAGAGAAAGATACCAAAAATAGGTAGGAGAGAAGTCAAAAATGGGGCAGGACAGGGGAAAAACCAGATCCAAGTCAAAGACCCATTCAAGGCATTTAAAATTACCCAAAACCACTTACTCAGAGGGCTAAACCAGTCCTAAATGCAAGTGCTTCCATTTTTTGATGATACAAACTCAAAAGAAATCAATCTTCCAACAAGACTATCAATAGTAATGTTATTTCCAGGTGCAGCTCTCATTTCATGTATTGCAAAGAATCTTATAGAATAAATAGGCAATAGAGTTCTAAGAATATTACTTACAATAGTGTCTTCATCAATGGTTCCACCAGATCCTTGAATAGCATTCACAACTTCCTTAAGTCAGGTATTGTACTGTGTTATGTTCTCTCCTTCCTTCAGTCTCATGTCATCAAACTTTCCTCGAAGACTTTCAACTTTGGCTCTCAGTACATTTAAATCTCCTCCATCAACTATTGTAAGCCTGTCCCACATCATCTTGGTAGTTGTACATGTCTTGATGTCCTCATATTCTACATTGGTAAGTGAAGAAGCAATCTCCATCATGACAAGGTTATGTTCATGTTTCTCTTTCATCTAATTTATAGTCAAAGTTCCAGCAGGTAGAATGAATTCATTATCCAGATAATTTGCAATTTTGTCTCCAATACCTGATAGGTATAGTCTCATTCTTCTTTTCCATGTTAGGAAGTTATCCTTGTTCAGTTTAGGTGCATCTCTCTTCTACATCTTGTGATCTTTAGCTTGATTCCTTCAAAACTTTCTCCTAAGCACTATATGCTCTGATACCAATTGTTAGAATAAATGAGAGGAGGGTAAATTAATTATTATCAGTTTCCTCACAAATTATCCTACAGTCCCAAATTCCTCTAGATGTATATCAAAACAAATTCAAACATATAATTCAACTCGGTGAAAATGTATTCTATAATCTCAAACTTTAGTCAATAGTGTTTACCGAGTATCAGTAAATTCATACTATGATTACCAATCTAGGTCAATAAAGTAAAGTGTAAAGTAAAATAACAATCCACAACATTCATGCACTTTAACACATTGATTTTTAACATGGAAACCCTGCTAAGGGAAAAACCAACTGGGACCAGTAACCCAAAATATTTTCACTCTTCTAAAGTGAGCTCGGTGAAGAGCCAACCCTGTTAAAGGTTACTATGTACACTGTTAAATGTGACATGGTTAGAGGATTTAAAAATAATAGTTCTCTCTTGACCATGCATTCAATATGGGGTCAATAAGAAAATACTTCAACATTCATTAAAATGTCATAATAAGGACTTTCACTGTCCTACTCGGTTAAGAGATTTATCTGTAACAATGGTTAAACTGATACAGTAATGATCTGATTCAAATACAACTTTGTTTTGAAAATTTTTAGATCTATGCTAAGCACATAACACCTCTGATCAATTTGTTCACTTCAGTTTGTAGGATTTGAGAAATACAAATCCATAGAACGCCAAGAAACCTGCATGCAAAATAACCTGTCACTAGAAGAAGCAAGAAGAAGGAGAGAGAAGAACTCAGAAGTTGCTCAAGAAATGTGAGAGTGAAATTATAATCTGAATTAATAAAAAAAGAATTACAAGGTTCAACCTATAAAGGTGAACAAAACCCTAAAGCCTAAAAAAGCTAGGTTGCACATTAATAATTAATAAAAGAATTAATTATTAATGCA
>MU225710.1:2685867-2735472 GCA_018584345.1 Thuja plicata | reverse complement strand
AGCAAGGCCGAGCTCCTCCCAGTCCATGCCGAGCAACCAAGACCATGCCAAGTTCCATTAAATACATCAAAACCAATTACCAAAGACCCAAGTAGGTCCACACAACTCTACCAAATCCCTCACACATTAAAATAAGTCCACACAACTCCATAAAATCTCCCAAACATGCAGGATAGCCAACTACCCTGGGATGCTCCTGCATCATAATATCCCATGCTAATTTTCCCTCTGAAGTGGTTGGTTCAGGTATGAGATCATACAAATAAGGAAAAATATTAAGCCACCTACAATGTGTAAGTATACACTTTTCCCATGACTCATAATTACCCTATTCTAGAATAACAACAGAAGGGTGAGAAGAAAAACCCATGATAACTCTTCACATGAAACAAACTGAGTGCTGAAAAACACAAGTTCTGACTTTGACTGGAAAAACAGATATCAAAAATGCAAAACTAGAAAATCAAACCTACATAATGAGATAGGGTTCGTAAATAGCTTTCCAATGATATAAGGAAGTCAAAAATCCGATACCGTATGCTCAAGATATGGCCAAAATACCAAAAGTGCTCAAAGCTGCCCCAAAGAAGGTTTGAGAGTAAACCCTGGTGGTTAGGTTAACAGCTAGAGGTTAACCACTAGCGGTTAACTGATGGCGGCACCCATTTACAAAGTAGCGTTGATTTTTAGAATTGCATGCGTTAGTTTTTAACGCAAAAAATCAATTAAAATTTGATTTTTTAATTTTTTCACCTCGAAATTTGAGCCGGAGAGAGAAAAATTTTCCCAGAGACTACTGTGACCAAAAATGGCAAAATTTATATGAAAAATGACTCTCCCAAGCCTTCTGAGCGCAATGGTGGTGTCTGTTTTTGCTCAATGTGCTCCAAAAAAATTTGTCTCTTCTAGATTGAAGAAGAAACCGTAGAAAAGCTATGGTTTTTGCCCTCGAAACACTACTTCACAAACACCAGACCAGGCAGCAGCAGTGTGGCTCTGATACCATGTAGGATTTGAGAAATACAAATCCACAGAATGCCAAGAAACCTGCATGCAAAATAACCTATCACTGGAAGAAGCAAGAAGGAGAGAGAAGAACTCAGAAGTTGCTCAAGAAATGTGAGAGCGAAATTATAATCTGAATTAATGAAAAAAGAATTACAAGGTTCAACCTATAAAGGTGAACAAAACCCTAAAGCCTAAAAAAGCTAGGTTGCACATTAATAATTAATAAAAGAATTAATTATTAATGCACCTAAGAGAAAGCTTAAGCACTAAAGAGTAATAACTTAATTAATTAAATCAACATGATTTAATTAATAAGCAAACTAATGATTACTCTAACACAGTTCATCCCATACTTCATACTTGTTCTACTCGACAATTCTCTTTCCTCTATTTGCTCGGTGATGTCTGCAAAAAATGCTTGGTTCTGTCTTTAACCAGTTTGATCAATCATCCATAAAATTTTCATGTGCACATCATAGCATCATGTGATTCATAATGAATCTCTTCTCTCTTATATAGACATCATGTCTCATTTAATTTCCATCCTTCAGATTTTTCTGCTTAATCTCCAGCATTGATTTTCCCACTTGATCCATCCTCGACAGTTGTGTTAAAAATATGTTTCAATCTTTATTGTCTGATATTCATTAAATTTTCATAACCGTTTGATCAAATAAAAAACTTTATATTTTACGTTGAAATCATCAATTGTGAGCTTAGCATTCTAGTTAGCCCCAGTTTGATTAAATTGCTCGGTCAATAGTTGTGTTGGCAATCCCTTGCTCGGTTATCACTGTGCTCGGTATACACTGTGTTTTACTCGTTATTCACTGTCTCTTGGTATATACATAACTCTTCATTTACCGACCACGTAAACATTGTTTGTTCCAGATTTTCAATTCATAACAAATGTTTTCCACCATACTAATACTCAAATAAGTTGACATCAATGACAATACATTAACTGATAATGGTTATCATCACATCTGCAACTCAGTTGACTATCAAAAAATGACTTCAAATATACAATCAGGCATCGTTCATCATCTATGTGTGGATTCACCATGTCACTAAACAAGATGTAGCAGTTAGATTGCTTGCAACATCATTTAAAGGTAAAGCCCTTGCATGATTTAGAAGGTTACCAGTGAATTCTATAGAAAATTGGGATCAATTAGGTGTTGTTTTGAGCACACGTTTGAAAGATAAATCATATCGTTTGTCTTTGATTGAGTAATTAACCACAATAAAGAGGGCACCTCAAGAATACATGACTGATTTTAATCACCATTTTAGAAGACATAGGATAGAATCTTGCCTTTGGTAAAACTGTCAAATGATTATGTATTCTTGTATTATCTTAAGTCATTTAACAATGATATTTTAGTTTAGATTCAGTCTATGGGTGGAGGTATGTTACCAGGGGCTTATGAGATAGCAATTCAGGTCAAGAACAATCTAATTCAATTGGGTAAGATAGCTTGAAGACCCTCAATGCTATATTTTGTTGAAATTCAATTAAATATAGTCGTAGTACCACCTGTGGTGGTTGTTGTACCTATTTTTCTACCTTTTAATAGCCAACTTGTAGCTTAAGAGAGTGCAAGTACATCATCTTCTCAAGAGATGAAGAACAAAAAAGAACAAAATGAAAGGCTTATGAAAACCCTGCAGAACTTGGGTAATGACGTAGTCAATCTAAAGAAACATAATGAAGTTGTGAATAAGCCTTACAAAGCTCCATTTCAGGAAAATAAGCATGCTTATCAGGTTGATAGTCAGGGTCCAATGAGGAATTTTGGTTACAATCAGAGAGTTTGACAACCAACATAACCAACACCTGAAGAAAGCTTGTTCCCATTTAAAACATGGCACAGGAATATGAGTGGTGTTACCCATCTAACCAACCTCATAATCAGACCACTTACCCAAATGGTATTCATAATCAGGCATTAATGGTACAAAATAGTACAGCAGGACAACAAAATACTACACAAGAAAGAGCTGACCAGCAAGGTTCTCAATCGAAAGTGAGTATACTAGATGTTTATTTAATGAATTTTCAAGGTGAGGAGTTCTATGGTGCATATTTTCCACAAAATTAACATTGTGTTCCTGTTGTAGCAAACACAAGATCAAAGAGTAAAGCTCCAGATTCAGACTAGCAAGATGGAAATGACAAAGTGCCAACAATTTCAAATCCTAAGCGAGCTAGTACCAGTTAGAAGTGGCAACTAGTGATTCCACCAACTCAAGGTGTCAAAATTCTGCCAAGGGGACAACCATTGACTGTTGGTGAACAATAGCAGATTCAAATTACAATGTCACAAGGGTAGAAATATATTGTTTCTAATAAAATATAACAAAAGGTTAGTTTTCCCACTTTAGTATTGTTGAATATATGAAGAAAGCTACTGTCAAAATTCCATTATTAGATACCTTGCAATTACCATATCAAAAAGAGAGTGTAAGAGAGGCATTGGCCAAAATTTCATTAACTGATCAGCCAGCTCAAGACAAATCTAAAGTATTGTTAGCTAATGTCTTTACCCCAAAAGATGGTCCAAACAAGCCAACACCTTTTTATGTCACTCTGATTATAGGTGATTTCTTGGTCCATAATTGTATGATTGATTCCAGAGCCACAAGTTCTGTGATGCCTAAGCAGCTAGTTGATAAACTTGGTTTGAAGTATGAACCATTAGAGAAGGGTGTAGTTCAACTAGACAAATTAGCCATCAACACCGTAGGTTTAATCAAGAATTTGGACTTAACAAGTTATATTCGTGCACAAAATTTTCAATTCCAAAGGATATATATGTGATAGATCTTCCACCTTATTTTTGTTTGAGTAGAGACTTTACAGCTAAATTGGGGGGTTATACTTCTTATAATTGGTCACACTTGTTCTTTAGAACATGTTATGGTACAAGAGTTATAGTGAAATCAGAGCCATTGGCCAAAGATCATTTAGAACCCTATACACCAAGTCCTGTGAATGCAAATTTAGTGTTTCATGAAGGTGGACAGCTTGCTGCTCTAGATCCCAATATGTTGTTAGAGGGCATACGAGACATTATTTTAGATGAATGGGTTGTTGAAGATAGTAATGAGTAGTCATTCAATCACATGGATACAACCGGTCTTGGTAATTACATCATACATGAACAGAATGTTGTTCCTAACCTTGTGAAGGGTGAGGAACAACATTCTAATCAGTTATGGAAGCTTTATTTTGATGGGTCAAGAAGAAAGAATGGTTCAAGTGGTGGTGCGATGTTGATTTCACCTATAACTGAAAGATATTTTCTACTTTTTGTTATGCATTTAGCTATACCAATAATACAACAGAGTATGAATCACTTCTCCATGACCTAGAATGGACCAAAAAGAGGAAAATTGATAATTTGCAAGTGTTTGATGATAGTGAACTGGTTGTTAACTAGATTCAAAACACAAATTCCACAAAAAATGATTTATTAAAGTTGTAAAAACACAGAGTTTTAGATCTGATTGAAGAATTTGACGCGTTTAATATTGTTTCAGTGCCTAGGGGTCAAAACAAAGAGGCAGATAAGCTGGCAGCCATGTGGTCTGAATTTAACATGCCAAAAGAGATATATATATATATATATAAATGTACAATCCCAACAACATGTCAAGATACCAGTGATACCTTTTATGCCTGATAATAATTTAAGTTGGCGAGTTTTTGAAAATGATGAACAAATAATCAATTTCTTGATAGAAGAGACTAAATTTTCTAATGGAAATCACAACAACTATCAACAATAATACGATAATCATATTATGCATCTTAAAATCAATAAGTTTCCAAAGGGTCTTGTTACCTTGAGCCCATTTTTAACACTGATGATTAGGTAAGAATGGATAAAACTAGCATAACAATTAAGGAAGACCATTATGAACCTATTGAAACAATGAAGGATAAGGAGCAACAATAGTTTATTTCATTATGCCAAGAGTTTCATGATGTTTTTTCTTGGAAATATCATGATCTGAAGGGTTTTAACCCTCAATTATCTCAACATACCATAGAGTTGGAACCAGATGCAAAATTGGTTAGACAGAAGCAAAGACCATCAAATCCAAAGGTGGAACAACTTAAGAAAATAGAGTTAATCGAGTTGTTAGAAGGTAGTATCATTTTTCCAATCAAGCACACATCCTGGGTATCAAATCTTGTACCTATGAGGAATAAAAATGGTGAGATACGATTGTGTGTTGATTTCAGGGATTTAAACTGTGCTTCATTGAAGGATCATCACCCGCTGCCCTCCATGGAGCAAATATTGTAGTTTGTATCAGGTTATGATCACTTCTTTTTACTTGATGGTTTTAGTGGTTACAATCAAATTTTGGTCAAAGAGGAAGACCACTACAAAACAACATTTACAATAAAATGGGGAACCATGACATAGAGAAAAATGCCATTTGGACTATCAAATGTGGGAGCAAATTTTTAGGAGGCAATGTAAATGGCTTTCCATGGTCTAATAAATAGGTTTGTACTTATTTATTTGGATGATTTCACCATATTTTCAAAGAATTCAGAAGAGCATTTTAAGTATTTAAGGCGTATTTTTTAGAGATGCAGAGAGTTTGGTGTGTCATTCAAGCCAAATAGGTGTATTTTCAATGTCCGTGAAGGAAATTTGTTGGTTCATATTGTTTCAAGGCATGGGACTATAATAGACCCTGAAAGAGTAAGTGATATACTTGCATTACCGTTGCCTTCTCATAAGAAAGGATTGCAAAGGTTTCTTGGAAGCATTAATTTCCTCAGAAGATTTTTCCCAAATGTTGCATCTATCTTAAAGCCAATGACAACCATGTTAAAAAAGAATGCAAATTTTACTTGGACTAAAGAGGGTAAGAATAGTTTTGAAGAGACAAAGGAGGCAATTGCAAGTGATTCTACATTAGTCAACACCAATTTTGATAAAGATTTTGTTTTGTATGCCTTTGGAGCTGATGATTCCATTTTAGAAATGCTGATACAACAAAATTCAGAGGGCCAAGAGCAGTTTGTCTCATTTTTCAGAAAAGGATTGGAAGGCTATGAAAAACAATATACTTTTATTGAGAAACATGTCCTCGTTGTTATAAGAAGCCTCAAGAAGTTCAAAACTTTGATTGCAAGTAACATAATTCATCCTATGGTTTCTCATCTGAGTGTTAAAGAATTCTTATTAAATAAGGACCTGAATGATAAGAGAGTTTGATGGGTGCTACTCGTGATTTTTGCTCGTCATTCATTACTCGTTTCTCTCAAAAATCCCCTTTAAATCTTTTTCGAGCTTCACTTGGGTTGTTTCTCGTCTTTGCATATTCTTATTGTCAGTAGAACTTGAATCTTGAGCAAGTTTAGTTCAAGGTTCAAGGTTCAAGGTTAAATAACACCCCGCGGTATGTTTCTCTTTTGGTCATTTTCGTGTAAACTAAGCGGTGTGTTTTGAAAAAGGTTGTCTATCCGTTGAACTTGAATCTTGAACTAGTTTAGTTCAAGGTTCAAGGTTCAATTGCGCCTTGCAACTTGTTTTATTTGTAAGCGATATTTTTATTTATTCTTTCTTGTCGCTTGTTTCATCTTTTTAAAACATACCAAGAGGTATTCATGTCTTGTCCCATGTTGAACTTAACTTTTGAACTTGCTTGGTTCAAAGTTCATTATTCAAGTGATGTTATCAAGTTGAAAGGAGGAAAAGGCAGTGGTGATGTAACAATGATGTGACAAAAATGATAGGTGGCAGAGAATGTGGCACCCGCACATGGCGCAAGTAAAATAATCATGAGAAGTGATGTTTAAATATCATTTCACTTGTGGGAAAGTAAAGTAATTAATGCAGCCATCAAGCAAGCTTCTTGTCATAATTAATTAAAATCTTTGGCCAGCATTTTCCCATTAATTGAAAATATCCCACGATCTTACGAAGAGTTAATAAATAGAGGTGTAGCATTCAGTTTTGTTCTATCATGATAAAAACTCTTCTGGCAAAGGTAGAAATATTAGAGTAGATGAGGTACACCTTCTTTCTCAAAGCTCATGGAAATCACATGAAAAAGCAGGTCAGTTGTTTTTCGTTGGTACTCCTTTTTCAAGATTAAAGCTATTGTATTTCTGAAGTAAGGAAAAGATATAGAGTTTATTTATTTTCTTTGTTCCTCTTGCTTTGCCCCATTACCTAAGTTTGATATGAAGCATTCACTACTGAATTTAGGGCGCACCTCTTCCCTAATTAGTTCTCTATCAGAGTGTGATGATACACCCATACGTTTAGGGGCATTAGAGGAAATTAGAAACAAAATTAAAAACCTAGTCCCAGGTTCAATGATAGATAAAATAGTTTGAAGTGGGTTGGCAGAAGCTGTTGTATTTCTCTTAGCGACTCTATGCCCTGAGCTAGTGGTAGAATGTTCCAGGTGTTATAGTAGGGAAGAGAAATGTATCAAGAAAATAGATGGTAGCCTCTTAGTTTTCATAACTAGGGATTTTATTTAAACAACAATGGGTATTCCTGAGAAAGATCCCTATGAGGGATGGACTACTGCCTCTTCTCAGTTTGTTTTCTCAACTCGACGACAGGTGTATAGGAATGAAATTGCACAGTGTTGGCTACTAAAGACACAAGAAGGAGGGTATAGGCTGCCCAAACCTCTGACTATAGACCATTTTAAACCATAGGTTGGGGAACTAGTCATATTACTCAATAGAATCAAGGGGAACCAACATACATATTATTGGCCAGATTAGATGTACTTATACATTCAGATAACCCTTGGTGGTTAGAAATTCATTGACTGGGCTCACACCATCATAGACGAACTTCATCATCAACTGAAAAATTTCTTAGGAAGGAGTATTTTTCGCATGTCCTCCTATTTATTCTATGTGTTGGCATGCACCAGGGAATGGAAAGGTCTCTTCCATGAATTACCTATTCCAAATATGAAAGTATATGACTATTACCCTCATTTGCAAAAGGAGTTTTACATTGATAACTTCATGAAAGTAAACATAATTTTTTCTGGGAGATTGGTCTATGAGTTGCAAGGGTACACTAAGCAAAGAATGTCAGAGGAAGCTAGGAGTTTTATTAACACTTATGGGAGCTTCTTTATCCAAATTAGAAGGTTCACTTACATAAGGGTTGGAGGATTTGAAGGTCAGCCATTCAAGCTTTTGAGATACGCCCTAGATAGCCATGTCATAACATAAGTAGGTCGTCAATTAGCTCATGTGCATAAAGGTTTGAAGGATAGGAAGGGTCTAGCAAAGTCTATCTTCCCCATTGAGCTCAGTTTCTACACATGTAAAACATCTTCGAATGCCCTCAACCTCGAATTAGAATTGAATAAGTTAAAACTGAAAACTTTTAAAGCTAGAAAGGATTTTGACAGCAGGGGTTATGCAGCCAAGCACTTTAAATTGCCTAATGAATTTCAAAATTTTCCCCAAATGGAAGACTACTGGGAAAACTGTGTTGATGACTTCAAAGTAAGAAGAAGGGTGTGGTCAAGATTCACCCTCAGCCAATTTGTTACTCTAAAGATAGACCTAGACATTTTAGGGATAGAGGAAGAAGAAAGTGAGGAAATAATTGATTATCAGTTTGAAACTAGAGTCAAGGGATTACCTTTGCCTAAAATAGACTGGGGTGTTGATGAAAGAGACAACATACACATCAAGACTCTCAATGTGATCAAAATAACTGAGAAATGGATTAATGAAAAAGGCCTCTTGTGCAAAAAAGGCACAAAACACAGAATTCTACCCTTGCCAACCTTGTTCAAAACCCTACTCCCCCATCTAATGTTGATGTTTCTATTGCAGGTTCATCCAAGGCTAAAATTAAAGGAACTCATAAGCTCAAGTCTGAAAAAAAAAGTATTTCCTGAGTCGCTACATTTGTGCGAGTTACAAGAGCCAGATCCAAAAAAGGGGATGTTGTGGCAGCTAAGGAGAATGAAGTGATCAATTTGGATGAGATTGACACTCCAGTGTCAGATAAGAATATTCAAAATCCTCCATCTAAAGAAGTTGGGATGTTAAAAGTTGGTCAGTCTGATACTGGGAATTCTATAGCTATTACAATGGACACACCTCTACAGACACCACCTCCCATGTTCAAATGGCTGGAAGATCAACAAGAAAATAAATGTGCTTCCTATTACTCTACATGTGGAGGATATGGTTAGTAAATGCTTGGGAGCAACACTCAAATCAAAGAGGATTAAAATTGCATCTATGATTGACATAGATGAAAAAATAGGGCATTGGGTTGTAGAGTGAGCAGTTCCTAAAGATGATAAAGATGTCAATGAAGCCACTGCTGATGATTTTATGGTAGAGAAGATAGACCTTGGTGTTGCCACCAAGGTAGCAGATTCAAAGCACCTGGAAAAGTTTACCAAGAACATGTTATACAGGACTTTCAAAGATGAAAAAGATAAGAAGGAATTGAAGGCTACGATAAAGAATTTGGTAGATTTTATACAAGAAATACAGGATCCCAACCCCCTACATTATCTCAAGCTCCCTAATCTTTTGATCCTTGCTCTCCTGAAGTAAAAAAGACTCTAGATCAAATCCAGAGGAACAAACTCATTGTTGACGTATTCAACAAATGGATACAAGGTATAATTAAGCATGGTGTTGATTATATTCTTTAGCTAATTCAAACACACGGGACCATTGCACAGTCGGTCTCAGAAATATTCATAGATTTAGCTGAATGGGAGAAAGAAAAGAAAAAGTGGGCCAATGTGATGAATCAAATGGAAGAGATTGAGAAATATGGGATACCAAAGTTCCTTGTTGAAAAAGAAGTTCTAGATTTAGATGAAGATGTTCTCTATGTATCCATTAAGAGCATTGAATGGCGAAGTTCAATTATTAAAGATGGACATGAAGGAGCTACTCATTTTTTGAATGAGCTAAAGGAGCTTACATACATAATGTAGAAAGACCTGAAATGTCTTAACATCACTTTGATGAGTGAAGATGGCCATAACGTCAGAGATGTAGGGGAAATGACTCGGGAGTTTGAAAAAGGAATCTCAGCCATGAAGGACAATAAATATTTAAACATAGAAGATTTTACATTGATGACAAACATTGAAGCTATGTTGGTGGTTTGTGTTGATCACTTGGAATCACACAAATAGAAAATTATACAGGTGTGCAAAGAAAAGAAGGTGCTCAAACAGAGGATCATCCGCGTCACCCTACCATATCATGCCACTATTCTCAGTATTTCCAACATGCATAGAGAGTGGAGGAATTCTCGTGCCACCCAAGCTACTAAGGACAGTCTATGGGCTCCAACTCATCTGCCACTCCGTGATCATGTTCCATCGATCTCAGAGTGTTTTTAGAATATTATGCTTGTTATCTCTTTACCAGTTCTTTTCAGTTTTAAAAATAGTTTCTATCCTGAAGTTCTGGGAGACTTTTGTGGGCTTTAAGTTGTATGCTTTAAACTGATGGCTAGATATAGCCAGAAAAAACTTGGAATTGGCCGATAGTAATTTTGGTAGGAGAGATAGAAAGACTTGGTAGTTTTTAGTTTAAAATAATAGTTTTTTGTGAATTTGTCAAGGATGTGCTTTGAAGATCTTTTTTTCTAAAATCAATGAAAGAAAAATTTCCACTTTTATCAATCTTTTGGTTTATATTAGTGAATTCATCTCTATTGGGGTATCTTTAATTGTTCATAAATCTTTCTCGGAGCAAATATTTTTTAGTTTAGTTTCTAAATAGTTGCAGTTTCATTTCATTGGATGTGTGGTAAATTGAAGTTTGTGGGCTTCATAAGATCTGTATATTTCTTTCAATACAGTGATTGGAACATACATGTATGTGAATTTCTGTGAATGCCTTACTTACTTTTAGGTGAAAAGTATGTTTTGCGAATGCAACTTAGATCTATTGAAATTCATTGAAATTCTATCTAGGAGTTGTATCATAATTCAGAGGATCAGTATTATGTGTTTCTGATCCAACTATTAGTATGAAATTAATGTTCCTTTTATGGGCTATAGAGTAAGGATTTAATTATAGAAAGAAGGATAATTTCATTTACTAGCAAATTTTTGGCGACTCCGTTGGGGAGCCTGATACAAAGTAAACCAGTGTTGAATATTTATAATTTAATGAATAACCATGGTTTTTCCTGTTGTCATCTTGCCTAATCAAGAGTAAATACCACCAGTTATACAACCTAATTTGAATTTTAAAAATACACAAGAATATATTATTTTTGATTTAAATTCTCTAGCTTGGAATTCAAGAAACAACAATCAGCAATATCAGCAAGTTCTTCTAGTTTTAGAAGAAGAGGAAGACATAGGTGAGTGCTTGAGAGGCCTACCAATTTCTCAAGAGGTTGAAATAGTGAATAGAGTGGCCTAGAGACCATAAAATCTTTTCATTCTAGATTGTCGACCTTATACTAGGTCCCAAAGGAGGGAAGGCATCTTTGATACTTTCTTTCAAGAATTGCAAAATCTCCAAGTTCCTACAGCCTATACTCCTAAAAAGAAGGCCAAGAGTAGACCGTCCTCTCCTCCCAAGGCATCTCCTAGTATACCCTCCTCTTCCCACTCATGGAAAGCTTTGACCTTGTCTGGTATCCAAGCCCCACCTCTTGTGACTATTTACCCATCAACAATCATGGCATAGCCTTGGGGAGCAGCAGTATGGCCTTTGAATCTGGGTGGAAATCATAGTTTGCCTAAAGGAGATAGAGAAATCCTAACCAAATTTTATGGAGATGGTAAAATGGCAGCCAAATATCATCTCAATGCTTTTAATACAACCTGTGGAATTTTAGTTGTTCAGCATGAAGATGTGGCTGTCAAAATTTTTGTACAAACCCTCTTTGAGTCAGTTGCTAGTTGGTTTTATCACTTGCCTAATGGCCATATCACCTATTGGGATAGTATGAAGAGTGCCTTTGAGGCCTATTTTAAAAGTGTGTCAGATGAACATTCTCAGATGGCACAACTTACACAGTTAAAAAAAGAGATTCATGAGTCGATGAGGGAATTCATAGCCTAATTTAATAAAATCATTCACAAAATCCCTCAAGCCAAAAGACCTACCCATGAAAACCAAAAAGACTTCTTTTAGAATGCTACGTCACCAATATTGGTTTCCATTTGAGAAGGGAAAGAGTATCTAATTTGCTAGCTGCCCAAGATATGTCAGTTGAACTGGAAGATGATTTAATAACAATAGGGAACTGGAGAAAGGATGTTCAGATACCTAATTCACAAAATGCTCCATCCTCTAATCCTCTGTTACAAAGACTTGTGAATGATGTGATTATAATTAAAAGGTAGTTGCCTAAATGAAATTCTAATCCCCTTCCCCATATAAAGTCATTCCTAGAGGAATGATTGATCAAGCTGGTCCTAGCCACAGGAACCCTGGTTACCCCCACTCTAAAAAAAATGTTGTAAGCTCCCCCTAGAAGAGTTAACATGTTTAATTTTCACCTTATTGATGATCACGATGGTATCACTTATCCTCAGATGATTTGGTCCATGCAAATGCACATTAATAAAGAAGTGACTGAAGAACCAACTGGTGAAGTAGAAAGTCCTCAGTTACTTGACGGCTCCAGAAATTATTATATGGAATATGAATCCGACCTTGAGTGAGGATGTAATATTCTGATAACTCTTGAGGACCCCACATGTATAGTATTGACCAAAGGTCATCAAAATTCACAAGCAAATGATTCACCATCGATCTCACAATGTTGGGACAAAGGTACGAATCTCTCCTCTAAGACTCCATTTTTCAAGAATCAAAGTTCTAAAGAAGATGAATTACTAAAGAAGTTTGATTCTAATTCCTCATTTGACATCGTTGATTTCTGTAAAAATTCCAAAATTCAAGTATCCCCTGCAGAATACCTTAAGATGAATCCAAAGGAATTAGAAAAACTTGTAAACTATGTTAAATCAGGACAACCTTATCCAAATCCTACAGCTAATGAAAACACTCATGCAATCCTTTTAGAACAAGATACTTTAGCCACCCAATCCGCTGAAGATGCTAATCTTTCCCCTAAACTTAAACCAGAACCCTTTTACTTATATTTGTTTATCCATGGTTTCAAGTTGAACAATTGTGTCATAGACTCTGGATCATCTGACAACATAATGTCTGCATCTATTGAAAAGGCCCTAGACCTCCCTCTGACATCTACCTTTGGAAAGTGTTACACAATGGATTCAAAATAGGTCCCATTGGTCGGTCAGATTAAAGATGCCCAAGTGGCCCTAGCAGCTCATCCCAGTAAAAAGCTCAAATTGACCATCCTTGTTGCCAACATTCCAGCCAGTTATGGGATGCTTTTAAGAAGGTGATTTTGTAGGGACCTTGGAGGTGAAATCAAACTAGACTGGTCCCAAGCTACTATTCCCATGGGAAATAAAAAAATTGTCTTGCAACCTGAAGGAATATCTAAATACATTATGTTTCCATCTGAGGATCCTAAATCTCAGATCCTTTATCAAGAGTGTGAATTCATAAACTACTTGATCTCTTTAGCGCTAGATGTAGCAGAGGAAATAGTACACGAAAGTAATGGTTTGTGGTCCTTGGAGTTTGATGGTAGTTGTACCTCCGTTGGCTCTGGATCAGGAGTAGTGTTGATATCTCCAGAGGTAGATATGTTTCCTCGAGAATTTAAGTTAGAGTTTAACAACACGAATAACACTACCGAGTATGAGGCACTCCTTCTTCACATTGAAGAAGCAAAGAATATGGGAATAAGAATGCTTAAAGCTAAAGGAGATGCAAAGTTGGTTGTAAGACAGACAAGGGGAAGATATTTTGTGAAAAATGAAAGGCTTAAACATTATAGAAACCGAGTTTGGGATGAAATTGAGGAATTTGAAGCCTTCTCTATAGAGGCTATTCCTAGGAACCTAAATAGTAGTGTTGATTCTCTAGTTGTTTCAGCATCCTTATTGTTACCGCATTCAGATTTCAAAGAGAGTTCTTACAGGATTGAAATGGTTTATAGACCTAGGGTTCTGGATAATGTTGAGCATTGGCAAATTTTCCAAGATGATAAACAGATAGATAAATTCCTACATATGGTAGAAGTTTTCAGTATAACCTTCTTTGAATGATCACACTCTACCTACGATGAATTATGCCCCAATCCAGGGAAATCCAAAGATGATGGGATTATTCAGCTAAAAGGGAACCGCATTCCCAAGGGGCTTGTTTCTCTGGAAAACCTGTTTAATAGACATGATGCAACCAAAAAACCCCCTCTTCCCCATGAGGATGTTGGTAAAGATAGTTTTGAGAAGGTGGATATAGGCGAAGGAAAAGACCCTAAACACATAAATTTGGGCAAATGTTGCACGCCGAATGAGAAGAAAATATTCACTAGCTTATTGTAGGAGTATAAAGACGTGTTTTCTTGGTCCTACCATGATCTTAAGAATTTTAAAGGAGGAAAGTTTCAGCATCATATCCCTCTTAAGCCTCGAGCTACACCTTTCAAACAAAAATTTAGAAATTAAAACCCCAAGGTGTCTAAAGCAATTAAAAAAGAGGTGGAAAAGATGTTGCAGGCCTGAATCATTTATCTTATACACCATTCCACCTAGGTTACGAACATAGCACCCGTAAGGAAAAAGAATGGAGAAATAAGGATCTGTGTAGACTTCTAAAATTTGAATTAGAGCATACTGAAAGATAATTATGGTCTCCCTGTCATGGACCATATTTTACAGACCGTGGTGGGCTCATAAATGGTATCTATGTTGGACGGGTTTTCCAGGTACAACTAGATCAAATTTTTCGATCAGGATCAATATAAAACAACCTTTACTAAACCATGGGGTATGTATGCTTATAACCGTATGCCCTTTGGGTTGATCAATGCAGGTGCAACCTTTAAATGAGCCATGAATTCTTCTATCAACCACTTGATAAACAAGGTAATTGTAATATATCTCGATGACTTGACTGTCTTTTCTAAAAGACACAAAAATCATTTGAAATATTTAAGAGCAGTTCTGCAGAGATGCAGGGAACATGGTATATCTCTGAATCCTAAGAAGTTTGTTCTGGGGGTTACAAAAGGGAAGAGGAAGTCCCCATTGCTTTTATGAGCATGCCTCTTAAAAAACATGAGTTGAATTATCCCCTGGTGAGAAACAAGCCTATGTTGTGGTAAAGGCAGTAAAATATTTCAGGTACTATATCCTACATTCTCACTCTACTGTGTATGTATTCACGTCTTCTGTAAAAGATGTCCTCACCCAGAAAGAAATAGGGATGAATAATCGAGCTACTTGGATCATAAGAATTCAAGAATTTGATCTAGATATTTGTCCTGCCAAGTTAGTTCAAGGACAAGGTTTATGCAAAAAGATGGCAGAACAAGTACCCAAAGAGGAACTACCCTTGACCCTTTTGGTTAGTTTGCAAGACACATGGTTTAAGATGTAGCATTTTACCTGACATATGGAGATTTCCCCACACATCTAAGTTCTAAGGAGAAGAGGAATCTTAGACTCAAAGATGAAAAGTACATTATTGTTGATGACATTCTCTATAAAAAAGGTTTGGATGGGGCATTTCTTAGGTGTGTTGATAAGGAACAAAAGGAGAAGTTGCTTTAGAAATTACACAATGAAGTGTGTGATGGACATTTCTCCTCAATAGTGATTGTTTTCAAAATACTCAAGAGGTGCTACTACTGGCCTGGGATGTTTGGAGATGCCTACAAGTGGGTGGTGAATTGTGAGATGTGTAAGCTATTCAGTGGCAAATCACAGCTAGCAACTCTTCCCCTGAGGCCTTTCATTATCGAAGAACCCTTCCAGCAGTGGGGGTTAGATTTCATTGGTCCCATCAATACACCATCTAGTGCCGGCCACACACATATCCTGACCGACACTGATTATTTTACCAAATGGGTCGAAGCAGTCCCTGTTAACAAAACCACATCAAAGGTGGTATGTGAATTCTTAAAAAAATTCACATTGGTCAAGTTTGGAACTCCCCAAAAGATAGTTGCAGGAAATGCCACTAATTTCTCTTCTCAAGAGTTAAAATTGTTCTGTTATGATCATGGAATTTACTTATCACATGCATCTGAATATTACCCACAAGGGAACGGTCAGGCAGAGTCAAGTAACAAAAACCTAATAAGGATCATGAGGAAACTAGTAAATGAAAATGCCAGAGATTGGCATAAGAGGCTTTTTTAAGCTCTCTGGGTGGATCATACCTCTCTTAAAAGGGTGATTGGGACAACACCGTTTGAGTTAGTGTATGGTATTGAGGAACAACTTTCATTGCCTCTAGAGTTGGCCACTGCAAGGTTACAAAAGGTAATAGAAGATCAAACTTTTCAGGATGCATTGGAAAAAAGAATCATGTACCTTAGCAAGATTCAGGAGGAAAGAGAAGAGATGGTAAGCCATATAGCATTGCATCAGGCCCGGGTCAAGAAAATCTTTGATCGAAAGGCCAGGCCCTGAAATTTTATGAAAGAAGATCAGGTATTACTATGGGACAAAAGGCGAGAACCCAAAGGTGCACATGGAAAATTTGAGTCTTTGTGGAAAGGTCCTTTCATTGTCAATGAGGAATTGGGAAGAAATTATTTCAAACTGGAGCATCTTGACCGTACTCCCTTTCCATTGACCTTTAATGGTTAGGATTTGAAATTGTATAGGTTGTAGATGGCTTGTTCCATCTTTCTGTATATATCTTTTTGGTGTGTTGTTTTCTTTCCTTTCCTTTCGGTTTTTCTTTTCCTATTCTCTTTTTGTTTTCTATTTTCTATTCTTCAGCCATTTTGTTCTAACTCTTTGGTCTGCGAAACCAAGCCTTTAAGTTCATCCTTCATCCTCAAAGAGTCCTCATCCCCAGACGGAGCCATTGTTACACCTAATTTTTGCTCATCATTCATTACTCATTTCTCTCAAAAATCCCCTTTAAATCTTTTTTTGAGATTCACTTGGTTTGTTTCTTGTCTGCATATTCTTCTTGTCAGTTGAACTTGAATCTTGAACTAGTTTAGTTCAAGGTTCAAGGTTCAATAACACCCCGCGGTATGTTTCTCTTTTGGTCATTTTTTGTGTAAAATAAGTGATGTTTTACAAAGGTTTTCTATCCGTTGAACTTGAATCTTAAACTAGTTTAGTTCAAGGTTCAAGGTTCAATTCCACCTTGCAACTTGTTTTATTTGTAAGCGATTTTTTAATTTATTCTTTCTTGCCGCTTGTTTCATCTTTTTAAAACATGTTGTATCATCAAAAAATGGAAGAGCTTCCATTTTGGACTGGTTTAGCCCTCCGAGTAAGTGGTTTGAGGTCATGTCAAATGCCTTGAATGGGTCTTTGACTTGGATCTGCTTTTTCCCCTTGATTCTGCACTATTTTCCACTTTTCTCCTACCTTTTCTGGCACTATGCTATGTGATTCTGAGATTCTTGACCGCAGGGTCAAGGTCGACCTCAACCTTGAGCTAGGTCAAGGTCAACCTCGACCCTAACCTAGGTCAGGTTTGACCTTGACCTTGACCCAGGGTCCAAATTTTCATGATCCCAAGGTTTCTGGATGTCGGGGTTTGGAAAGATTTAATTCCCTCTTTCGGGTCTTTGAGGCAACGACTGTTGAAATTATATTTAATATAGGTACACTTCTAGGGGTATAGGTCTAATGGGAATTTAATTCTCCTATGTAGGCCTCTCTAGAAGATTGTTCCCTAGATTTGTATATAAGGAAGCCTTCTCCTCTCATTTTCTCTAACAACCATCTAAGCAAGAAAGCTAAGTGTGAAAGAGGCAAGAAGAAATTCCATCCATCCAAATTCTATGCATAATATATTGAAGGAAGCATTCAAGAATTCAAGCACTCAAGCATTCAAGCATCCAATTCATCAAGGAGATTCATTGGTAGCCATTGAAGGATTCAAAGCTCTATGGAGCTCTCTTGTTGAAGATTTCTCCATCCACATCCATGCAAGCTTCTTCCTATTCCAAGATCCATTCAAGATTGGTGTTGAAGATCCAAAGGAAATTGATTTGAGACATCATACATCCTACATTCTACATTCTACATCCATTTGGCACATCCATACTTGTGGATCCAAGGATTCGAATCCGCCACAAGGGTTTTTATACAAGCAAGGTGAATTTGTTCATTTACTTTGTTTATCTCTGCAATTTCAATTATATTTTCAGGTTAATTAAAAAATTGGGGTTTGACCAAGGCAAACCCCTCCCCCCCCCAAAAAAAAAAAAAACCATTTTTCTTGCAAGTACAGGTACATGACAACATATTCAAGTGCAGATCTGGATACCCTTTTTGGCAAACTTTCAGGATCCGGAAACAAATTTTCCGTTGGACTGTGCAGGTCAAGGTCAACTTTCTTTTATAGGTCAGGATCAAATTTCTATTTTGGGTTAAGGTCAACATTCTATTTTGGGCCAAAGTCAAACTGAGCAAGATTTGAAAAATATTTCTGGGTTTTGTAGATCTCACAGTTTCGGTTCAAGATTGTGAAAATTGACAATTTCTGAAACCGTTTGACAGGGTTTTCAATATATTCTTTTTTAGAGGTATGTATTTTATTCCATTATCCTTTGCAAATATTTCCAAATTTACATTCCTTATCATTACAATTAAATGTAAGTGGTTAAATGTGGCATAGGGTCTCTTTTACGTGCTAATCCCCATTTTTTAAAACCCCATCCATATTTTCCCTATTACACATGCCAAGGGCTAGTCGCGTCTTGTCCCATGTTGAACTTAACTTTTGAACTTGCTTGGTTCAAAGTTCATTATTCAAGTGATGTTATCAAGCTGAAAGGAGGAAAAGGCGGTAGTGACGTGACAATGATGTGACAAAAATGAGAGCTGGCAGAGAATGTGGCACCCGCGCATGGCGCAAGTAAAATCATCATGAGAAGTGATGTTTAAATGTCATTTCGCTTGTGGGAAAGTATAGTAATTAATGTAGCCATCAAGCAAGATTCTTGTTGTAATTAATTAAAATCTTTGGCCGACATTTTTCCATTAATTGAAAATCTCCCACGATCTTACGAAGAGTTAATAAATAAAGGTGTAGCATTCAATTTTTTTCTATCACGATAAAAAACTCTTCTGGCGGAGGCAGAAATATCAGAGTAGATGAGGTACACCTTCTTTCTCAGAGCTCATGGAAATTGCGTGAACAAGCAGGTCAATTGTTTTTCCTTGGTACTCCTTTTCCAAGATTGAAGTTATTGTATTTCTGAAGTAAGGAAAAGCTATAGAGTTTCTCTATTTTTTTTGTTCCTCTTTCTTTGCCCCATTACTTGAGTTCGATATGAAGCCTTCACTCCCAAATTTTGGGCGCACCTCTTCCCTAATTAGTTCTCTATCAGAATGTGATGATACATTCATACGTTCAGGGGCATTTGAGGAAATTAGAAACAAAATTAAAAACCCAGTCCTAGGTTCAATGATAAATAAAATAGTTTGAAGTGGGTTGGCAGAAGCTGCTGCATTTCCTTTAGCGACTTTGTGCCCTGATCTAGTGGTAGAATGTTCCAGGCATTACAGTACGGAAGATAAATGTATCAAGAAAATAGATGGTAGTCCCTTAGTTTTCATAACTAGGGATGTTATTCAAACAACAATGGGTATTCTTGAGAAAGATCCCTATGAGGGATGGACTACTGCCTCTTCTCGGTCTGTTTTCTCAACTCGACGACATGTGTATAGGAATGAAATTGCACAATGTTGGTTGCTAAAGGCACAAGGACGAGGGTCTAGGCTGCCTAAACCTCTGACTATAGACCATTTTAAACCAGAGGTTGGGGAACTAGTCATGTTACTCAATAGAATCAAGGGGAACCAACACACATATTATTGGAAAGATTGGATGTACTTCTACATTCAGATAACCCTTGGTGGTTATAAATTCATTGATTGGGTTGACACCATCATAGACAAACTTCATCATCAACTGGAAAATTTCTCAGGAAGGAGTGGTTTTCACATGTCCTCCTATTTATTCTATGTGTTGTCATGCACCAGGGAATGGAAAGGTCTCTTCCATGAATTACCTGTTCCAAATATGAAAGTATATGAATATTACCCTCATTTGCAGAAGGATTTTTACACTAATAACTTCATGAAAGTAAACATAATTTTGTCTGGGAGATTGGTCTATGAGTTGTAAGGGAAAACCAGGCAAAGAATGTTAGAGGAAGCTAGGAGTTTCATTAACACTTATGGGAGCTTCTTTATCCAGTTTAGAAGGTTCACTTACATAAGAGTTGGATAATTTAAAGGTCAACCATTCAAGCTTCCGAGATACACTCTAGATAGCCATGTCATAATTGAAGTAGGTCGTTAATTGGCTCATGTGCATAAAGGTGTGAAGGATAGGAAGGGTCGAGCAAAGTCTAACTTTCCCATTGAGCTCGATTTCTACACATCTAAAACATCTTCAGATGCCCTCAACCTCAAATTAGAATTGAATAAGTTAAAACTAAAAACTTTTGAAGCTAGGAAGGATTTTGACAGTAAGGGTTATGCAGCCAAGCACTTTAAATTGCCTAATGAATTTGAAAATTTTCCCCAAATGGAAGACTACTGGGAAATCTGCGTTGATGACTTTGAAGTAAGAAGAAGAATGTGGTCAAGATTCACCCTTAGTCAAGTTGTTACTCTAAATATAGACCTCAGAATTTCAAGGATAGAGAAAGAAGAAAGTGAGGAAATAATTGGATGATTAGTTTGAAACCAGAGTCGGTGGATTACCTTTGCCTAAAATAGACTAGGGCACTGATGAAAGAGACACAAAACACATCAAGACTCTCAGTGTGATCAAAAGAACTGAGAAATGGATTAATGAAAAAAAGGCCTCATGTGCAAAAGAGACACAACACGTGGAAATTTACCCTTTCCAACCTTGTTCAAAACCCTACTCCCCCATCTAATGCCAATTTTTTCCTTGCAGGTTCATCCAAGGCTAAAAATAAAGGAACTCATAAGCTCAATTCTGAAAAATAAAGTGTTTCTTGTATCGCTCCATCTGTGTGAGTTACAAGAACTAGATCCAAAAAAGGGGATGTTGTGGCAGCTAAGGAGAATGAAGTGATCAATTTGGCTGAGATGGACACTCTAGTGTCGGATAAGAAAATTCAAAATCCTCCATCTAAAGAAGTTGAGATGTTAGAAGTCAGTTAGTCTGATACTAGGAATTCTACAACTGTTACAATGGACACACCTCTACAGACACCACCGCCCATGCTCAAATGGATGGAAACATTGATCAAAAAGAAAATAAATGTGCTTCCTATTACCCTACCTATAGAGGACATGGTTAGTAAATGATTGGGAGCAACGATCAAATCAAAGAGGATTAAAATTGAATCTATGATTGACATAGATGAAAAAATAGGGCATTGGGTTGCAGAGCGAGCAGTTCCTAAAGATGATAAAGATGTTAATGAAGTCACTGCTAATGATTTTATAGTAGAGAAGATAGACCTTGGTGTTGCCACCAGGGCAGTGGATGCAAAGCACCTGGAAAAGTCTACCAAGAAAATGTTATACAAGACTTTCAAAGATGAAAAAGTTAAGAAGGAATTGAAGGCTATGATAAAGAAGTTGGTACATTTTATACAAGGAATATAGGATCACAATCCCCTACCATTATCTCAAGCTCCCTAATCTTTTGATCCTCGCTCTCCTAAAGTCAAAAAGACTCTGGATCAAATTGAGAGGAACAAACTCATTGTTGACGTATTTAACAAATGGATACAAGGTATAATTCAGCGTGGTGCTGATTATATTGCTCAGCTAATTCAAACACATGGGACCGTTGCAGTGTCAGTCTCAGAAATATTAATAGAGTTAGTTGAATGGGAGAAAGAAAAGAATAAGTGGGTCAATGTGATGAATCAAATGGAAGAGATTGAGAAATATGGGATAGCAAAGTTCCTTGATGAAAAAATAGTTCCAGATTTAGATTAAGATGTTCTCTATGTATCCTTTAAGAGCATTGAATGACAAAATTCAGTTATTAAAGATGGACATGAAGGGGCTACCCATTTGTTGAACGAGATGAAGGAGCTTACAGACTTAATTCAGAAATACCTAAAGTGTCTTAACATCACTTTGATGAGTGAAGATGGCCAGAACGTCAGAGATGCAGGGGAAATGACTCAGGAGTTTGAAAAAGGAATCTCAGCCATGAAGGACAATAAATATTTAACCACAGAAGATTTTACATCGATGGAAAATATTGAATCTATGTTGGTGGTTTGTGTTGATCACTTGGAATCACACAAATAGAAAATTATACAGGTGTGCAAAGACAAGAAGGTGCTCAAACAGAGGATCATCCACGTCACCCTGCCACATCATGCCACTATTCTCAGAGTTTCCAACATGCACAAAGAGTGGAGGAATGATCATACCACCAAAGCTGCTAAGGACCAGTCTATGTGCTCTAACTCATTTTCCACTCTGTGATCATGTTTCATCAATCTCGGAGTGTTTTTAGAATATTATGATCCTTATCTTTTTAGCAATTCTTTTCAGTTTTAAAAATGGTTTCTATCCTGAAATTTTGGGAGACTTTTATGGGCTTTTTGGTGTATGCTTTAAACTGATGGCTATATATAGCCAGAAAAAACTTGAAATTGGCTGATAGTAATTTTGGTAGGAGAGATAGAAAGACTTGGTAGTTTTTAGCTTAAAAAAATAGTTTTTGTGAATTTGTCAAGGATGTGCTTTGAAGATCTTTTTCTGAAATCAATGAAAGAAAAATTTCCACTTTTATGATTCTGTTGGTTATATTAGTGAATTAATCTTTGTTGGTATCTTTAATTGTTCATAAATCTTTCTCAAAGCAGATCTTTCTTAGTTTAGTTTCTAAATAGTTGCAATTTCATTTCATTAGATGTGTGGTAAATTGAAGTCTGTGGGCTTCATAAGATCTTTATTTTTCTTTCAATACAGTGATTGGAACATACGTGTATGTGAATCATTGTGAATGCCTTACTTACTTTTAGGTGAAAAGTATGTTTTTGTGAATGCAACTTAGATCTATTGAAATTCATCGAGAATCTATCTGGGAGTTGTACCGTAATTTAGAGGATCAATATTATGTGTATCTGATCCAACTGTTAGTATGAAATCAATGTTTCCTTTATGAGCTATAGAGTAAGGAGTTAATTATATAAACAATGAAAATTTCATTTACTAACAATGGGTAATGAAAGCAATGGAATATGATGTCCAAATTAAGACAACCAAGCTCGTAAGAGGCAAAGGAGTGTGTGAGCAGCTTGTTGCTAGCAAAGAGTATAGTCATCAGGATGAGAATACTACCATACTTGCCAATGAAGACTCAAATTAGAATGTTGTACCATTAAAATTAACAAGCTGGACTCAATAAATAAGGAATTATTTGCACACTAGTGAGTTCCCTCAAGGCTTAAACAATGCTAAGAGAAGGTATTTCAGACTTCAAGTTGTTCCTTTTCCCATATGAGTGATATTCTCTATAGAAGAGACTATAATGGATTACTTTTGAGATGTATTGAGATAGATCAAATTGATAGGGTCCTAGAAGAGTTTCACAATGGACCAGCATGTGGTCATTTTGCTCCTAGGACAACAACATTAAAAGTCATGAGAGATGGTTATTATTGGCCCAACATATATAAAGATTCATTTGAATAGGTAAGTTATAAAAAATGATCATTTTTTGCTAATAAGTAGTGTTTAGGGAAAGGTGGATGTGGAAAACGTTAGGAAGGATGACACTTGCAACTTGTTCAGATTGAACAACCATTTATGAAATGGGGACTGGATTTTATCAGTCCAATCAATCCACCTTCTAGTTCATGACATAAGTTTATAATTACAACCGCTGATTATTTTACCAAGTGGACTGAAGTTGTGGAATTGAAGGAGGCAAATGAGAATTCAATTCTAAATTTTTATAAAGATCTTGTACCAAGGTTTGGAGTACCAGATTTAATTATTTCAGACAATGCATTAGTCTTTGAAGGCGCAAGAGTAACATAGTGGGTTGTAAATCATAATATTTTTCTTTGTACCTCGTCCAATTATTACCCACAAGGTAATGGACAAGCTGAATCGAACAACAAAAACTTGATTCACTTCATTAAGAGGACTATTGAAGATAATCAACAAGCTTGCAACAACAAGCTCAAGCTAGCTTTGTGGGCTGACAAAATTACCCCAAAGCGTTCAACAGGTAATTCACCATTTACTCTTGTTTATGGTATGGAAGCTAGACTTCCAGTTTCAGTTGAATTTCCAACTTTAAGTTTCATCAAAGAGTTGCATTGTTAGAAGAAGATCCAATACATGTTAGGTTGTCATAATTGATTGAAATTGAAGAAATCATAAAACAAGCATTTTCTGATTTGGAGAAATATTATGATCAGACAAAGAAGACATTTGACATGAAAGATGTCCTAAGAGTCTTTAATGAAGGTGATTTAGTGCTCAAATGAGATGAGCTGAAGAGTAGACCTGGAAAGGACACCAAATTTGATGTCATATGGAGTGGCCCATTTGTGATTTTAGGATGCAAAGTGTATACCACCTTTCAACTTTCAACTATGCAAGGAGAAGAATTGCTTATCCCTGTCAATGGGATACACCTCAAGCAATGCTTTTAAGGTATTTTCAATTTCAAAAATAAGTGCTTCAGCACATAGATAGTTTGTTTTCACTTAGTTGCAGTTAGTACTTCTATGTATTGTCATAATAAAATCAATAAGGCATATATTATGTACAATTGTGAATCCTTCATGATTCACTAATATAAAGAATGCATAGATCACTCGTGATTATGGCAATAAAAGAAGGTAGTTTTCATTTTCAATTAGTAGTTTGTAGTTGGTTGGTTTCAATACGGTATAATGAAATAGAAACATAGATATTAACTACATAGTAGAGGCATGAATAAGATACCCATCATATAAGGCATGGATGCATTTCGCTGCCCCATATCATAAGTATCGTGTTCATGCGGGTATCATGCAATAAACAACTTTGTTCCAGTTTCACTCTACAAGTAAGTTTCTTTTCAATTTAGTTTTTGAACAACATCATAATGATATGAATCACTGATCATCACATAAGGAATGTATTGTAATATACTTCCCAATATCACAACCAATGGTTCATATGATCACGATGAAGTACAAAGGTTTTGTTTTTTAGTAGCAGTTTTTTTTCAGTAGTAGGTTTTCAGTTTAAAGCGAGTGTGTTTAGTTTCTGTTATGTTTTGGTTTGGAGGAGTTTCATTTTTCTCAGCTTTAGAGAGAAATTTGATTCATCTTCCCAATGGATTGTATAAGGCTACTAGTCCTATTTTGTTTAGCAGGCAAACACCCTTGAGAGGTCACCAAAAATGTTACCAATTTTCACTACATTGCTTTAATTGGTCGAGATGTATCCTCTAATTATTCTTAGTGAAAGGGGTTCATTTTACATTGTTTTGTCTTATATTATACATGTGCCAAAGTACAATTCAAATTCAAGTTTTTTTTGTAATTTGAGTTTCAAGCAAAAGTTTCTTAAAAAGCATGCTATCTGTTGTCCTGTATCTTCAGAACAGAAATGAAAAGTTGCGAAAAGGAAAACATCTTTTTTTATTTCATATACAAGAAGAAAATTACAAATTACATCTGAATTGTATTATGAAGAGATAAATACAAACTGAAGTGTCATGCTAACAAATCAAAGTAAAAAGGCATTGTTGTTACAAGAAAGGAAAGTACAATGCATAAAAATGTTCCACACAAGCAGTGGTTAATATAAAAACCAAAATAAAAGATATTTCAAAATGAATAAAAAGAAGAGTAAGAATAAGGATGAGATCCTCCATTACTTGATAATGGAGGATTGTTGTGTTGAAGAATGGTCCTACATCCTTGAAGTGCACCTGCAATTTAATAGAAAGGAGGGGAGTCAGTCCTCCGAACTGAGCAATGAAAGATTTCATAGCATATTCTTATTACTGCCTGCCATACATCCATAAATATGCAAAGAAGAGGTTGATGAATTGTAATAAATGCTCTTACATTAACATTGGGTGTGTCATGTGTGTATACTTGTCACCGTGTGGAATCAACTGGGCTCCCACGAGGGTTGAGCCCATCATGATGAGATGTATGCACACATAGCTAGGCTATTAAAGGGACATGGTATCTTTACTGTGAAACCTTCTAGCTTATTGGAAACTACAGGACATGAAGGTTTCAATATTCATTCCCAAGGATTACCATGTTGAAAAATCAAGAACAAATACATTTGTGTGATAAATCATGTAAGAATCAACATCAGATATTTCAGGCAGATGGTAACATTCCTATCATTGACATTAATGAAAAAAGACATTATCTAAGAATGTTATCATAACCAACACAAAGGTACAATGTTATTTATTATATAGTATTTTTGCAAATACAAGCTCAATCAAATAGTGTTAGAGTAATAGGCCTTTTGGGTTATTAATTAAATCATTTTGATCTAATTACTAACTCACCTATTCACTCTAGTTGCTTAAGCCAACCTTAGGGTTTCCCTTTTAGGGTTTCATGATTCCTTTTTAAGGAATCACCTCTTTGTATTTGAGAATGGAGATATTGTTCATAATAGGAGATTATTCTTTTGAATGTGAATATGATGCCTTTTATCTTTTGGCCTCCAAAGTTTTTCTCTCTTTATGTTCTTTTGCTTCTTCCATGTATTAGGGTTATGCATGCAGGCATTCTTGGGAGATCAAGATTTCACCTAATCTAACATGGCATCAGAGCCATCCTGCGGCTCTCTATTCGTGTTTTGTTGAAGTGTTTCAGAAGTAGGAGGTTTTCAAGTTTTCAAAGTTTTTTATGTGGATTTAGAGGTGGGATTTATTTCTAGTCACTTTAGGCTCAAACAGACATCACCATTGAGCTCAGAGCACCCAAAAACCCCAGAATCCATATAAAATTTGTCCATTTTGGACAATGTTGGCTCTGAGGCAAAAAAGAATTTGGTTATTAGGGCCGTACGGGCACGGAAACTGAGAAAAAAATTAAAAAAATCATTTTTTAAAGTTTTTTTTTGTGTTAAAAAATGTAGCCAATGTTTATGGTGAAGGCACCACCACGACCACCGCAGCCAGCACTGCCAACCGCCTTGCTCCACCGTCGCTCGGCTCCGTCGATCCACTCCTCTGCCACCCGGCTCCGCCGCCCTGCACACTGCGCAATGGGCTTTTAGCCCCGCGGGCTTCTCTTCACCCCTGCGGCAGTCACATTGGTGACCAAGGGCTCCGCCCTTAGCCCCCTACATGCACCATATGCCTAGGGGCTAGGAATTTTTAAGCCCCAGGGGCTAAATTGTTTTTGGAGCCTTTTTTTCCCTCTGATGGTGTTTTTGCTCTATTTGGAGCAAACAAAGGCCTTTTTCCGACTTCTTTATATCTTCAGAAAGCTCTTTCCAAGATATTTTCGATGGTAGAGGTTGGGGTTTTGGGTTCTTCCATTTTGATAGTGTTTTTTGCTATCAAAGTCTGATGTTTGTTTTTGTCCTCCGGGAGCTATATCTTGCTCATCCAGACTCTATTTTCGGCAAACCATATATCATCAGAAAGTTGGTTCAGTGAGTTTTTTAGTGGTAGGGGTTTTTTCTCTAGATTCTGCTCCAAGTTCTTTCGCATCTGAGTTTTGCACTTTTGCACTCTACAGATTACTTGGGTTCTACAGGTCCTGGGATCTCTACTTCTATTCTTCTGGCTCACTCTTATTTCTAACTTTCTGAGCATTGTATACTTCTCTTTTGTTGCATTCTTTTTTCTGTAAATGCACTAAGATAAAGTGTTTGCTTTTGCATATTTGGAATTTTGAGCACCTTGTGTTTGTTTGTACTCGCACTCAATTATAAAGTGCCATGGGGGGGTTATGATGTTTTGCCTTATGTGCTCATCCACCTTTGTCAAGTGAGTGTCCCTTCCATGACATTTGCCCCATGATGTGTGTCTAGAAGATCATTTCTTCTACTTCGACACCGCCCTTTATCTTATGCTTGTACCTTCTTCTACACTATGGTGTTCCTGATTCTTCTTCTTGTAGCTGTTTCTAGCATTACATTTTAGTGTTCCTGTCACACCTCTCCCCATTCAACATTATGGGGGGGTTCACCTGTTGGTTCTATTGCTTCCTTGGTTCAGTTGAGTGATCTACGTATTCAGTTTTTGTTCCTGTGTACTAGGTGGATGCAGTGGCTAGGAACCTATGCATTTCAGTGAGATGGATCATCTACTATATAGACACTCGTTCATTCCTACTTTTGGAGGTCACCTCTTCGATTGATCAGCTCTTCAGACTTTGTCTTCTCTACCTGGTCATGCACTATTTCAGTGGGGGTTCCAGCAGTTACTTATGATAGTGTTTGCAACTTCATGCTTCGGAGATGCTATACATGCTCTTTCTTGTTCCTTTCTTTGGGACATTCCCTAGATTGGAGGTTTTGTTTCCTTCATCTAGTTTATCTCTTTTTGGGGTAGCATTTTTCCAACTAGGTTTTCTCTATTTCCCCACTTTACAGAGATATCTTGTACTTGGGTACCTGATCAGGCCTTTGTTGCCGGGACCCATCTTTCTTACTTTTTTGCAGTAGTCTCCTAGGTTTTAGCTTCTCCCTAAGCTTATCTTAAGGTGGGGTGTTAGAGTAATAGGCCTTTTGGGTTATTAATTAAATCATTTTGATCTAATTACTAACTCACCTATTCACTCTAGTTGCTTAAGCCAACCTTAGGGTTTCCCTTTTAGGGTTTCATGATTCCTTTTTAAGGAATCACCTCTTTGTATTTGAAAACGGAGATATTGTTCATAATAGGAGATTATTCTTTTGAATGTGAATATGATGCCTCTTATCTTTTGGCCTCCATAGTTTTTCTCTCTTTCTATTCTTTTGCTTCTTCCATGTGACAGGGTTATACATGCAGGTGTTCTTGGGAGATCAGGATTTCACCTAATCTAACAAATAGAAGTCATTTTTTCCATGTGAAATTATAAAAAACAATCCAAAATAAACAAAGGTGTAGTGTGGCAGTGGGTTCAATAAAGATGTAATGATTAGTGTTTTGATGCATCTTCACAATGTGCCAAAGACAAATACTAGGAAAGAAGTCAGTAATTTGTTGAGATGCAATACAAAATGGACTAGCTAACTTTCTTTGAAGACTTCGAAGCACAAGTTAAGATTTAGTAATAGACAGTGAATAGTATTCTCGGCACATGGAAGCATAACTTCAAATACAAGATGCACAGGGTATTCAATATTGATCCCTTAAAGGAAAAATCATGTTTTAAGGTATAAGAGTTATGCATCGAGATGTTGCAAATGGTGAAGGCCCCAATTTCCATAGTTAAAACGGTCATATCCAATGTTTAAGGTAGTGATGTCATGGCTATGGTAATTGATATGGTATCATTAAATAATAGGACATTCCAAGGCATGAGTAGAGTTTTTGTCTTAGAATAATAGTAATACCAAAGGTATTGTTATATCAAATCTAAATGAATAAAGCAACAAGGATGAATTGGTAGTCATCGATAAGATATGTACCCATGAGCAAGTAATAACCCAATATCGACAATGCAAAGGGACTGTGACACTAATTATTATCAATGTTGTAGTACATTCACAGTTTGCAATGCTAAAACATTATGAGTGGTTATAGTCTCTTAAAAATCAATAACAACAATAGACATATCTAATAATAACCTATGATATATGCCAACACAATGAGCATTTATGGTATCATTATTTTTTTTTATGCATGACATCGAATCAAGAACATATGAACTTCAATTCCCCATAAAAGTTTCAAAGGTTGTATCCATGGAATGAATAGCTCAAGGCCTTTATTAGTGACAAAGGCGATCATCTATATGCATATCAATAAAAAAAGACCAAGGGGAAGATTCATAGCAATAAGAAGATATGTATGATACATACTCATCAATAAATAGAACAACTACAACTATAGGGTATAGAAAACCCTTGGTGACCATCATGCTAAGGAAATACTTATTTTGTTTTATTTTCCCTGTCTTTGGATACGAGGAAAGAGATAACTACTGGTTTAAAGAAATAAACACATCAAAACCCGCAACCATGATTTATATACAGCTAGTAATCCATTAACATAGATCACAAAATGGAGGTATTGATCATGTTTTTATCATGGATTAACCCTTCAAATAAATACAAGGGAAACAATGTTATCATTCATGCAAGGAAGCGGTGCTAGGAATGATCTAGTACAAATGTAGTTCATGATCCAATACCTTTGCAAGGGATCAATGATACAATGCAATTAATGTGAAATATCCCATAATAGATTCAATACAAAGAGAGGCCGATTAAAAGAAATGAAACCCATATTTGAGTACTCGCACATCCATGGTCACAAGGAAGATCCTGAATTTGTGATACAGAAAGTTTCCTTTCGAGTTTCAAAAAATCATAAAGTTCACGATTTTGTAGTAGGTTGAACAAAAGAAGTTGCGGTCACACCAGCGAGCTTGAGGACAGATATACAAAGATTCATAATAAAATCCATAGCCCATGTAAAAGCTTTTCAAAATACAAAGTAATCCCTATCTCATGGATCATATTAAAACATAGAATATATTGCTAAATAGAGCTACAGAACCAAATATTTTCAAGAAGTGACAGAATATACCCAAAAATCCAAGAACTGTTGCTTCGTACATTTAGTCATATTAAAAAATCATGAACAATATTTCTCATCATTTCAAAGGACAAAGCTTGGGAATCCTTTGCCACAAGGCATACTTGTCAATGGGTCGAGATTTGTAGTCAATGTTGGAAAAACCCTAGAAAATCTCATCTCCAAACCCTAGTTTCCTCTATGGTGGTTGCGGACAGAGCTCGAAAGTTTCCAGGGAAGCGTAAAATGAAGGATAAAAATTTATTTTAGGGGTTTGTATATTGATGCCCTAGAATAATCAAAGAAAGTCATTTTTTCTTTTTGTTTTAAGAAATGTCTTTGAAGTTGATATCTCGTGAGCTTAACAAGGCTAGATGCCTTAATTCTTTTGACATCCAATTATTACTTTGTATATATTATGATATATATAACTTATCAAATATTATTTGACAATAAATATTTGATCGGTAAAACATATTATAATATTTTAATTTAAATGTCTTATACTTTATTTATTGCATTTGATCTATTTTGTAATTGATAATTATTAAAATAGTTCATAGTAAACTATTCTAATAAATATTAAAATGTAAGAAATGCAATAATATTAAAGGAGGGATGATTTGAGAATTGGAGTTCACAGGTTTCATTTATTTTTGCATAGACTTTATTATGTAAGTAATATTAATTAAATGGTACTTTTACAAACCATTTAACTAATATTAAAACTAAAGTGTGAAAATGGAATAGGACTAGTGCATACGAGCTCTTTTTGGAGGAATTTTGTTTTGCATGGAGTCTGTGGTAGTTTTCGTGAGCTTGAAGTGAGTTGAGGAATTTTTGGAGCAGTTTGACTTCAGTTACACTCAGTTGCACTCTATTTTTTGAGGGATTTATTCCTACATGCGACCCCATCTTTCATGCATTTTTTGAGATGTTTTGAGGAGTTTGATGAGGAGTTGAGTTACTTTAAGTTGTACATGCCTTAGAGGAGTTCATTTTTTAGTTAGCATTTAGTTTGTCGAAGTTCACACCCTATTTTTTAGGGATTTGTCATGCATCCGACCCTTTCATGTTAGTGAGTCTATATCTTGCATATTGAGATCATTTTAAAAAAATCATTTTTTTGCCTCTTTTTTGCACTTTGCAAAAAATCAGGCATCATTGTATTGGAGCATGTTGTTGCAGATTTCAGAGATTTTATACAGAGACTAAGTTCTTCCCATTTATTTTTTTGTGTTCATCTTTGATTGTGAGTAATTGAATCAATTATTATGTTTATTATCTTTATTTGATCAATATTCCTTCAATTATAATGCAGAATATGATAACCCAGGGTGTAGATTAATGAATGTGTTTTAATTTCAGTATTTAAACTGTGAAGACATAAATGTTTTCCTCTTTTAAAATTGATTTTGAAGCCTTTCATAGAGTCATTTTTGTGGGGATTGTCTAAGTGGGTTGTATTTTTATGTTTTGTGAGGAGCCTTGTGGGATCTTGCTGCAAGTTTATTATTGGTCCATCACCTTTTAGTCTTAGTATTTTTTTACAAGCATATCCTTTTAACCCTTTTCCAGTCAAGTTTAGTTTTAGGTGAGCACAAAGAGGAATCTGACATATGATCCAAAGATTCATTCTCATTTCCACCAGTGAGAATGTTTCCATGTTACAACAAGATTGCAAGGTTCTTAACTTTGCATTGCGGGTGCAATTCTGAGTGCTAATAGATACCACCTAACATAGGCATGGGAGGGACCTAAAAGAGATCAGTCCAACCGTTCAACAAGACTAACATAGTAGGAACAACACTTCAAGGAATCACAAGAGATTGAGAGAATTCAAGATCCAATGTTCACATTAACACGAATTCATGAAATTACATAAAATTGGCCAGTAACATGCAAGCTTACATTGCAGGCATACATGACTGACTACATAAAGAAATACGAGCTACTCTTCATTGCTAACCTTGGTGAGGTTGATCTAACCACTCCCCACTCTTAAAGAAACAATTACATTATATAAATATACGATCATAATACAACCAAGATGGCCAAGATTGATCACATTCCCCGACATGGGAAAATGTAACGTGCAAATAAGCCAGGACCCAAATCATGAAGCACTCCTCTAGAAAGATGTTAAATGTAGTGTGCACTAAGAGGGAGGTCTGACATGAGACCACGGTAAAAGAATGATACGCCAAGAGGGTGCATAAACCAAGGAAAAGGTTTGTGGGACCGTAAATCTCTGTCAAACCATGAAACGTGAAGAAGAAATAGGTCCATGCCAAAATCAAAGAGATCTCCATCCAAAAAGAATGGATCGAGGTGTGAACCAATATTAAGGTTCAACACGATGATAAGAACATGCCACGAGGTTTGCGATAAGAAATATGCCCACTTGAAGGTATGCAACAACAAACACAAAAAATAGGAACAACTGAAAATAAATTTTTTTGGTTGTTGCAAGATCGCCAAGAACCCAAGGATGCTCTTGCATCAAGAAATCAACAATAGATTACAACATAATTGAAAAGAAATCTTCTCACAATAGTATCACCAATCAAAGATCCAGAGGTAACTCAATAGTTATTAGAATCTTACACCCAATCTATATTTCACACACCTATTATATAAGAGATACAATATATGAACCATTAAATGGTATTACAAAACCATGGGCTAAAATCTACCTAAAAATTAGCACCCATTTTATCTCCAACCTAAGATGCCCTATGATATGTCAAAACATACACTAACATATATAACTCCCTTTTTATGACTAATTTATGTGTCCAACACATTTTTATATCTTCTATTTTGGGAGACCCAACTTCTAGAGGTCATAACTTTTGAACTAGGTGTATAAATGAGGAACTGTTTCAAGTGTTGGAATGCTAGTGAAGTGCTTTGTCAACTATAATTTTCTATGTGAGCTACTGACACTTTCAAGTTTTTTAGAGCCTCTAAGGCCTTCAAAAATTGAATTCAAGACATTTCTTCAACTTCGAATATGAAAAATTTTATATCTTCAAATCTAGACATGATCTTACAACAAAAAGTTCCTGTGCACTTACTAGCCCAACTGAAGCTTCAAGAAAGTTTTAGAAAAATGTGCTTAAATATAAACCTGCTATAAATAGTAAATGAATGCAAGGTTGAGATATATTTTCTTAACAATGTTCCACTTGTCTAACACCTTGCAAGAGAAAAGGGAGTATCTACACCATAATTTAATTGCTAAGGGTCATGATGCCCATAGATTCTAAACACCATATGAACTTCTCTATGCTCAAAGCTTTAGTTAACAAATTTGCAACATTTATTAAAGTCTCTGCCTTACAAATATTCACCCTACCATCCTCAACCATATCTCTAACAAAATGATATTAAACATTAATGTGCTTGGTCCTAGCATGAAAAGTTGGGTTCTTTGGTAGGAAGATCTCTCCCTGAATGTCACAATAAATTGTCACCGCTCCTTGTTTTATTCCAATATTTGTACATAGTCTCTTGAGCCAAATGAATTCTTTACAAGATTGAGCAACTTCCATATACTCATCTTTAGTTGTGGATAGAGAAAATACATCATGTTGTTTACCCCTCCAACTGATTGCACCACCAAATAAAATAAATGTGATACAAGTACCAATGGATCTTCTACTATCAATATCACCTACCTAATTTGAATCAACATGGCCATGAATATCAAAGGAAATAATGCCTCTTATTAAATTACCATGATAACACAAAGAATGATTCGAGGCACACTTCAAATATCTAAAGAATCTTTTAACTATATCCCAGAGAACTTTACCATGATTTGATATATATATGAAAAAAACTCTCACTACTTCGGCAAGTTTTTGTCTAATACAAATCATAGCATACATAAAACTTCCAATTGCATTTTGGTAAGGTACTCTACTCATGTATTCCATCTCTGATGGGGATGTAGAGCAATCTAAAATAGATAACTCTGTTCCAACTGTAAAAGGGACACACAATGGTCTAGAATCTTGTATGTTAACCTCTATAAATTTGAGTTTACATCTTTACTCTAGCATAGACCTAACATTATATTCATGATAGCTCTTCTAATTTCCATCCCAACAATGTATTTTATCATACCAAGGTCTTTTATTTCAAATTTAGCAACAATTTGAGACTTAAATTCTACAATCATAGGTTTCTATTTATCAATAAATAACATATCATCAAAATATAATTCAATGTGCAAAAAATGACCACCAATCTTCATTTCTAGCTTTGATTGTGTATGTATTTTTAGCATCAACATTTCAGATCACACTCCATGATCCATCGTCAACATAAGAGAATGCAGGATATGTTAAAGCATATCCTTTTACATATCGAGATATCATTAGGATGCTCTTACATATCCTACACTCTCTCATCCTAATGATGGATCACAAAGTGTGATCCAAAATGTTGATGCTTAAAATACATACACAATCAAAGCCATAAATGAATGATTGAATTCAAATATATTTTGCAAATATGACAATGCTAAATGAGCACCATCATATTTATAATAAACATAATGATTTGATTTAGAACACTCAAATCCCAAAATTAACACACATGTATCAAATTTTTGGTACCACATCTTAGGAGTCTACTCGAGGCCATACAAATATTTATTCAATTTACAAACCAGATTACTATCACCTATTACCATGTAGTGCTATGACTATGTCTTGTAAATATCCTCCTCCAAATCATCACGAAGAAAAGTAGTTTTCACATCTATTTTCTCAATCTCTAAATCATAAGCAATAACAATAGAAAGAAAAAATATAACATATATCATTTTTGCAACATGAGAAAATAGATAACCATTATCAACACCCTCAACCTCAGAGTAGCCTTTCACAAACAAACTTGATTTATACTTCTCAATACCTCCATTTGAACAAATCTTTTTATTGAACACCCATTTTCAACCAATTTGTTTTCTTCCTTCAATAAATGGTATAAGACCCCATGCATCATTTTATTTCAAAGTTATCATTTCTTCATCCATAACATTCTTTTAGGATTTTGCATCATTCATAACTAATGCCTCTTTAGCCAATCTAGGTTCAATAATTCTAGTATTCAACGAATAAACACATCTCCAATCATCAGGTGAATACCTTTCAAGTGGTTGTATATGCCTTTTGGACCTTTGAACAACTTGAGTTGGAGGTTCCTCCTCTTATTCTAAATACTTGGAGCTGGATGAGCTCTCATCAACTTATTGTCTACCTAGGGGCCTTGATTCAACTCTCTTAGGCATAGAAGGAAGTTGAATCACATCTTCCTTTTTGGTCTGTTAAGGTTGTAATGTAACAAAAGGAGGTTTAGTTACTCTAAAAATAACTCTTCTACTAAGTATCACCTTATGTTCAATAGGATCCCAAAGCTTGCAACCTATCAAACCATAATTGTATTTGATAAAGATACGTTTCATATCCTTGTTCTCTAGCTTTGTTCTTTTCTCATTTGGTACATATGCATGTGCCTCACATCCAAAAAATATAAGATGTATCAATGAAGGGTTATGACCTAACCATGACTCCATCACCATTTTATTAAGAAGAGTTGATGTTGGAGACATGTTAATTAGGTAGCAAGTAGTGCCAACATTTTCAGCCCAAAACTTTTTCTCTAGGTTAGCACCACTCAACATAGTCCTAGCCTTCTCCATCAATGTACTGCTCATCCCTTATACATAACTCCATTCTGCTATGGAGAATAGAGTTTTGTCTTCTATCTACAAATGCTACAATGTTTAACTAATTAGTCAAAATCATTAAAGAAAAATTCACTACCATTATCAATATTTGAATATTATATTTTTCTTCTAGTATGTAATTCACCCACTGCTTTGAATTCTTCAAATTAATTGAAAACATCAAATTCACTCTTTACAAAATATATCCATGTCCTTCTTTCATAGTCATTAATATATGAAACAGAATATGTAAATTTCCCAATGGAAGGAACATCTGTATGAACAATAACATCAAAATGAATAAATTCCAACATGACACAAGATTTATGAGAACTTGAGAGTAAAACTAAACACGATTTTATATTCCAAAAATGTAATGCTCTCAGAAATTGAAATCAATATTACAATCATTCAAAAATTAAACAAAGTTTTTATTTTTCAAGGTCCTTAGAACCTATTCACCAATGTGGCGAAGTCTCTATGGACATAACTGTTAGAGTAATAAAGTGACTCCACTTATTAATTAAATCATATTGATTTAATTATTAAGTCACTTATTATCTCTATTTCACTTAAGCTAAACTTTAGGCATATAATAATTAATTCTTTTATTAATTATTATTATGCAACCTAGATTTTTCCCATTTAGGGTTTCCATGTTAGGGTTTTGATCACCTTCATAAGGTTTGATCTCTTTGTATTTTTTGATGAATAGTGCCTTTCCTATTAATTTAATATAAAAGTTACATATTCACAAAAAAGGCCCTGGGGGACATAAGGTTTGATCTCTTTGTATTTTGTATTCCCTCTTTGATTAAATATTTTGTCTTTCAGAACATTTTTGTCTCCAAGCTTTGCTTTTGTAACAGGTTATTTTGCATGTAGATGATCTTGGCTTATGAATTATTTGAATTCTAACATGGTTTCAGAGTCTTGCTGCTGCTGCTCGTTCCTAAGTTTTTGAAGTTTTTGGAGCTTCGAGGGTTTCAAGGTTTTTCAACATTTTTTTGTGTGGATCTGTAGGGGATTTTTTGTTCGGAGCACTTTGAGCACAAACGGACCTCACGACTTTGCTCAAAATGCCCAAAAACCCTATTTCCATACAAGGCATGACCATTTTGGCCAAAGTTGCATTTTTGAGGTAATTTTTTTTTGTCTGTATGACCCTATTCTGGGCACAAATTTTGAAGCGGGTGAAAAAAAATTTCCAAATTTTTTTTTTCGGATTTTGCAAAAAAATAAAAAAATACCCATATATTTTCTGAGTTTTGTATGCAATTGTTTTAAAAAAAGGAGGCCAGAAAAAAAATTAATTTGTGGGCTGCGGGTCCCACTATGGACATGAACCCCAAGGTGGTCGCGCTAGCCCCAAGGTGGCCCCGCACGCCCCAAGGAGGTCACAGGCCCCAAGGTGGCTACGTAGGCCCCCAAGGAGGCTGTGTTGGCCCCAATGAGGTCACGGGCTCCAAGGTGGCCACACAGGCCCCAAGGGAGCCGCGGGCCCCTTTCTTTCTTTTTTAATATATTTTTTAAAGAAAAATATAGTTTTTTAGGTTTTTTTCAAAAAAAATCATCATTTAAAAAAAAATTATGATAAAAAAACAATTTTTTTTCTTTTTTTTCTGCCATTTTTGGCCGGAGTTTTGGAGACAGTCCAGATTTGGGGAAATTGCCAGTTTAGCAGGGCTCCGCCTTTTTTAGCTGAGGCTTCTTGAGGTTCATTTGTTTTTTCACCTCCTGGTGGTTTTTTGCTCATAACTTGAGCAAACGGAGGCATTTTTCGCCAAACGAGATATCAACGAAAAGCTGGTTTTAAGGCCGATCTGATTTTTTAGGTTTGGTTATCTGATTTGCCTTCTTGCAGTGTTTCTTTCCTATCAAAGTTAGGGTTCCATTTTGCGCTTCGGTCACTATATCTTATTCCTCTGGACTTCATTTTTCAACTTCCGCATGGCTTCAGAGCTGGTTCTGTTCTCCTTTCATTTTCTATGTGTCTCACACCCAGTATTTTCTCCATGTATATCTTATTTAGTTTTTTGCTTTATGGCATTCTGGTGGATATCTTGGATGTTTTAGGTCCTGGGATTGTTTCCTTTCTGGATATTGTATACATATTTTTTTGTAGCTTTTTTTACAAACGCACTGAGATAAAGTGCCATCTGATGCATGTTTGGGATCCTGCACATTTTGTGCTTGATTGTACTCAGACTATATTATAAAGTGTCACGGGGGGGGGTTGATGTTCACCTTGTTTTCCATCTACCTTTGTCAAGTGAGTGTTCCTTCCACGAGATTATCCTCATGATGTGTGTTAAGAGAGTGATCCTTCCACAACACCATCCTTTATATGTGTTTGTACGTTCTTCATTATGCAATGTTTTTTGGCAATCTAACTCAGTGTACCTGTCATGCCTCTCCCTTCTCAACATTATGAGGGGTATTTCCTGTTGGTTCTAATTCTTCCTTGGTTTGATGGAGTGAGCTATGTATTCAGTATTTGTTCCTATGTACTAGGCGGATGCAGTGGCTGGGGTATTTCCTGTTGGTTCTAATTCTTCCTTGGTTTGATGGAGTGAGCTATGTATTTAGTATTTGTTCCTATGTACTAGGCGGATGCAGTGGTTGAGTACCTACGCATTTTGGTGAGATGGATTATTTACCATATGGACACTCTTCTTTCATTCCTATTTTGGAGGCTTTAGACTTTGTCCTTTTTTCCATCTGTATCTTCGAGTTTTGATGTTTGCCTTATTTTCCATCCTAATTCGAGTAGTTTCATTTGAGGGCACTCATACAGAGTACAACAGTTCTTTGACAATGTTTGCAACTTCATGCTTCAGAGGTGTTCTACATGTTCTTCTTTTGATCAACTCTTTAGACTTTGATGTTTTTGCCATCTGTATCTTCGAGTTCTGATGTTTGCCATCCTGATTTGAGCAGTGTCATTTTAGGGCACTCATGTAGATTACAGTCTTCTCTACCTGATCTTTGTTTCTATTTTCTGGGACTTTCCCTAGTTTGGAGGCTTCTTTAGTCCTTCACTAGGTTTCATCTCTTTTCAGAGAGGGGTTTTTCCCACTGGGTTTTCTCCTTTTTCTCCTGTTTATAGAGATTTTTTTGTACTTGGGTACATGATCAGGCCTTATTGCCGGAACTCATTTCCTACTTTCAGTAGTTGTTTCTAGGTTTTTAGCTTCTCCCTAAGTTTATCTTAAGGGGGGTGTTAGAGTAATAAAGTGATTCCACTTATTAATTAAATCATATTGATTTAATTATTAAGTCACTTATTATCTCTATTTCACTCAAGTTAAACTTTAGCATATAATAATTAATTCTTTTATTAATTATTATTATGCAACCTAAATTTTTTCCCTGTTAGGGTTTTGATCACCTTCACAAGGTTTGATCTCTTTGTATTTTGTATTCCCTCTCTGAATGAATATTTTGTCTTTCAGAACATTTTTGTCTCCAAGCTTTGCTTTTGTAACAGGTTATTTTGCGTGCAGATGATCTTGGCTTATGAATTCTTTGAATTTTAACAATAACATAGTCTTGTTGCAAGTAACTTGATCTAGAAGAAAAAATCCTTAGGTATCCAAAATCCACGACCATCTGCTGAAGGTATAATCCTCACCTTGTCCAACAAAGTATCCACACATATGGTCTTCACTAAAGTATTATTACACTCAACATTGTATGTATCTAGCTTATATAATGCACCAATTCTTACACCTGTAGAAATCACCATAGAACCTCTCACCATTTTGCATCCTACATCTAAAAAGACCACCTACATACTTGATTTTATTAGTTTGTTCATAGTCAATTTTTTTTTTATTTAGTCTAGGGAGATGCAACACACCACTAATCCTTCTTATTCTACCATTTTGAAACTTGATTCTTTCTTTACCATGAATACAATGTCTAAATAAGAATTATCACCAAGTACGCCTTGCCTCCATCAAATTCATCATATTAAAAAACTAATTGTTATTAGAGGTCATATGAAAAGATGCACTTGAGTCAATTAACCATGCATTATCACATGCATGGGTGACCAAAGCTACAATAAATGCATCACCATCTTTCTTCTTAGACTTTGAATTAGAATCAAATTTATTCTTTTTCTTCTTATTTTCTTTTTTATAGTCCTTATATATTTGTCTAGGATTTCCACAATCCCAACAAATAACTTTGGAATTTCTAGAGGATTTGGATGCCCCCTAAATTTGGATTTATTACCCTTCTTATTCTTCTTTCCCTTTTCCTCAGGTCTTCCATTGACAACTAAAGACTCCTTGTTACTCATTGATACCTTCCTCCTCATCTCTTAAGAAATAAAAGAACCCACCACATCTTTAGTCATCAAAATAACAAAAGTATTGTTGATGTCCATAACAAGAGAATCCCATAAATTAGGCAAAGAACAAAGCAAGATCTGATATTTCTCTTCATCATCTATCTTGACACCAACTTATGCCAACTAAGCCACTAACATATTGAATGCTTCTAGGTGGTTTTTAATTCGTCCACTCTCCTCCACTCTCAAGGAATATTTTTTATTCGTCAAGGAAATCTTATTCACTAAATATTTCTCTTGATACATCTCACCAAGCTTCTTCAATAGTTTACTTGTAAAGGCCTCTTCGTGGACATTGATCACAATAGGGTCTTTCAAGTACAATCTAATTAGACCCTTGGCTTTATTTCCATAACAACATATTTAGTAGCCTCAGCTAGAAATGTAGGTACCATGATATTATCTTTAACAACATCCCACAAATCTTGATCTATTAACATATTCTCCATCTTTAAAACTTCCACATTTCAAAATTATTTCAAGAAAATTTATTCAGATTCTCTATTCTCCCTGATGAAGTCGCCATTTGAAAAATATTACAACAATATCACAAAGTATCTTCTACGTAAGATTCCACTCAAATATGGATTAGTACCCAATAATTCATAATTAAAACCAAATGTAATCATGCTTTGATACAACTTGTAAGAAAATTAAGGTAGTGACACAATTTCCTACACTAATATTGAGAAGGTTTATGTAAAGACATTCTCAAATATATACAACAATTGCATAAACCTAATAAAAATAAACATAAGTAGCATGGATACCATAACACATTAATTTACATGGGGGAAACACTTTCGAGAGAAAAATGCCACACTCTAAATGTCGCCTAATATGTTATTCAGAAATCAATGAAAGATTATAATATACTTGTAGAGCAAGATTCTCAAAGGATTAGCACCAACTAGAAATCTAGAGGCAACTCAACAACTATTCTAATCTTACACCCAACCTCTATCTCACACACCAGCTAATATATAGGAGATACAATACATGAAACCATCAAACAATATTACAAAACCATAGGCTAAAAGCCACCTAAAAAGTGGCAGCTATCTTATCTCCAACCTAAGATGACCTATAATGTGTCAAAACACATACCAACACATATAACTCCCCTTTACAACTCATATATGTGTCCAACACATTACATTATATTTCCTATTATAGGAAATCCAACTTCTAGAGGCCATAAATTTTAAACTCGGTGTCCAATTGATGAACCTTTGAAAGTGCCAAAAATCTTGTGACACATTTTATCAAGCTTTAACTAGATATGCTAGTTACTGAAACTTTCAGGCCATTTTAGACCCTCTAAGGCCTTCAAAATTGAATTTGTAAAATTTCTTCGGTAACTTCAAAAACATAAACTTTGACATCTTCAAATCTAGACATGATCTTGCAACAAAAAWWTSTTKACATGCTTATCTAGCCCAACCGAAGCTTTCAAAAAAGTTTAGCAAAAWTTTGTGCTCAAAKTTGAACTTACWATATTTATAGTAATCATGTATGAATGCAAGGTTGTGACACATTTTCCTAAAAAAATATTATTTTTTAAATTTAGGAAGACAAATTAAATTAAAATATATTAAAGTGTTACCTAAGTTTGGCCCTTGGATATGCTGGTTGACTCTATGGATATCTTGATCCATTGCATTTGTATTCTCAATACTTTTTATAGTATCAAATTTGTTATCTAAATTCCATTTAAGTAAATCCTTTTTTTGATAGGGAGCTATTATTCTTTTGTTACAAGTCCTCACAAGAATAAGTCATTTGAGTCTAGTTGTTTAGTAATAAATATGGCTTTTCCTTTAGCATTTCTGTTTCTTTTCGCCCTAACATCACTTTGTTGGGGAAAAAGGGTCACATAGACATGTTTTAAGAAGTTTCTCTAAAGACGCCTATAATCATGACACAATCAACATCTAAATGAGAGGGCTTCATAATCCACCAATTGAATCCTAATTGTGTTTCCCAACCATATTTTTAGAGAATTTGGAAAAGGGTTATTAAGGTTAATCTCAACATAGATACATGCATTGGCACTAACCTCTCTCTAGAGTTTTATCAGAAGAGCTTAAGGGTTTTCCATAAATAATAGCTACAAAATGAAGGATATCTAAACTCTATAATTTCACGGGTATCCTAAGAAGGAAAACCTAGACACGAAGCTAAGGTGAAAGATACTCCATTAGATTAAAATCAACGACTTCATGAAATAACCTACTTGATTGTGAAAATACAACCAATGTTCAAAATCCTTCTGCATATTTATCATTCTAGTAAATATTAGGAAGAAAAAGCCATAATGAACCAAAACAACCTTCAAATCACCGTTAGTTTGCGTTGCATTACAAACCCAATTTTTGAGAAAAGGAAAATTAGCTTGGAAAACCATGAACTTATAGTTCAAAACATGTTTAAATAAGTAAATCACATGGAGTCAACAATAATTTTTGGATTACTAGCCACAATGGACCGTTCAAGATACTTTTTCAAACATCCATTCGATTTTAGACCAATCTTTATCCTTTTATGTGTCATGGCATCACATCTAGCTTGCACGAGAAAATTTATTGCATGAACATGCTTAGAGTTTGGACTCTCATCAATTTGAATATCATATTTAAATGAAAAAGGTAGGGGTCCACTTGGGCTCCTCAAGATTCATCCACAAAAAGCTACCAAAAATTAGAACAACATTGAAACACTAAATGGGGATTAAGGCGTAAAAAAATAATCACACAAGCAATGCACTTGCAAAAACCCTCCCAAAACTAAAAGCCAAACACAAAGTTTCCTTTTTAAAAAATAAAACCCCACATCGATAACATCGACTTGCGTAAACCCTAATTTTTTTTTTGAAAAATCCCTGATTTATTTGTAGAAGAAACACTTCACAAGAAAAAAAAAAGGTGACCCAGTAAAACCTTAAAGCACAACACCAACCACTTAAGAATAAACAAAAAAATGGGTCAAAAGTGATACCAAGAGAACCCATGACACAACAACAAAGTCATGTCCATGTCTTAGGCCACCAAGAGCCCACATTAGCAAGTCACCTCTACCTCCATCAAATTTGAGACCTTAGGATTCCTTATCATCAACTATCACCTACTTTTATATATAGAAAATAATTGTAATTTTTAAAAATTCTATGTGATTATGACAAATCAATAAAAATAATTGCATCTAGTACATTGGTAGTCCTACCTTGAACAATAACTAATAATATAAATATGCAATTCTTAGCATGAAAATAATATGAATTTCAAATAATTTTTTACTAGCAAAAGTTCTCGTTGACTAATTCTTTTGTTAAGGTTCCTTTAAAATAAAAATCAAGAATATTAATGAAAAATTGTTATTATGCTAGAGACATTCTACTATGGCAACATAGGGGCTAGAGGGTTGTGTACATAAAAATAAAAAGCTCTTGTCCTTATCTAGTTGCAATAGACCTTTAATTATTATAATATAATAAAATAAAATAAATATAATAATAAATTAAAAGTGAGAACAAGATAAGTTGATTTTTTTTAATATATCAATTAAAGGTTTATGAATTCTATTATTAATGAACCAAGAACGATTTTGGTCTAGTCCAAGGATGATTACATCCAGAGGAACCACCTCCCCAAATAAAGAGCATCACCATAGAGACCTATTAACAGATCTAACCTAACAAGCCCTAATATTTAACATGAAAACACAAGTCGATAATCAAGTTTTGCCATGAGCTCCTCTCTTAGTTTGAGAACGGAGGATCGTATCAAATGGTTTCTTCACTTTCTTTTCTTTTGCTTATGATAGTTTTTGGATTCGACAGTTTCTAGTTTCTTTTCTTTATACAATCAAATCCAGAAACTATCATAAGCATTCATATGGATTGTGAAAAATTGATAACTTTGATTCTTTTCTTTTGTTTTTTTCATAGTTTCCCAACCATCTTCCACCTTTGGGTGCCTCTTTCTACCAATCCATCAAGTTAAACTTGGCTTCGTCACGTTAGCCACACTACAATCACCTTGTTGGCTTTGACTTTCTACTGAAGGATCTTCCCCCTTATATCGAGACCTTAGAGGTCTTTTTTTCTCCCTTATATCTCCCTTCTTATGTGTCACCTTCTTTTCACAACCAACATTCACAACATTAACACTCTTTGAAAACAAGACAAATTAATAAGATGATAATATTATAATAATATAATAATATATTAACCATAATAAAATAATAATAAAAATATAATATTATAATCATAAAAATAATTGTAATATATTATTAAAAAATATAATTATTCATATGATTTATATAATATAATAATAATATTTTTAAACATAATTTCGAATGGATATATCTCAACCTTTGGGTGCCTCTTTCTAACAATCGACTGAAGGATCTTCCCCCTAAAATTATGTCTGTTAAAAAAAGCTCCCGGATATAAAAATAATATCCTAACCGGAATTTCGTAGATGCTCTGCTCTAAATTTTTGGTTTTTCAGGGACTGACAACTACAAGCAGTAAGATAGACGAACAGGAATTTTTGGTTTATCAGGAGAGGGATTGGAAATCAAGCCTTCGAAAATTTTGGACAAAATGAGCAGCCATTTCGGGCGATTATTTCAAAAATCAAATTCAAGCGTCTCCCTGCAATGCGGAAACGCACTGCAATCCTCAGTTGTCCGCCTGCGAGACAAAATTTTCCTCCTTGATGCAGGCCTTGCAGCCCCCGTCGCCTGCACGGAAGACGAGCTAACCAGAGTCCCTGCTAACCATACTGCCAGGTTCATCAATAGGATAGGGTTTCTCGATGTAGCAGGTGGCAATTCCAGGTCTGCAGCCGGCCTTAGCAAGGCAGGCTTTGCCGACATCAAAATGGGGGGTCAATTACCGGGCTCGAAAATTCTGGAGAGATTATTTGTAGATATCGTGGCGGGGGATCAGGTGGCAAAAGGTCGCGCAACAATGAGATTGAATGACATGGTGGGGTTTGCGGATTCCGTGCCCGGGGAGCCGCAGATTATATCTCCCTACAAATTCAGGCAGCATAGGGCTTGGATCGAGTTGAATAAGTATTGGCGGAGGAATAGGAAGGTCCAGGGCGTTGTCCTTGGGAAAGTGAACAGAGGTTATGCCGTGGCCATTTCGGGCTTTGTGGCGTTTCTTCCGCAGAGTTTGTGCAGGAATAAGAGGATTGTTGATAAGTTTGTCATTGATGAACTTAACTCCAAGACGATGAATTTTGTGGTGAAATAGATTGATACAGGTAATTTATTGTTATGTTTTAGATAGTTCCCTTATTGATGGTGGAGCATTGTAATAATGGACATATTTTTCCGATTGGATTTTGAAAGAGATTTCTGGTTATGAGTATTCTGTTATTTAGGTTAACTCGTCTTTTTTGTTATTTTTTTAGTTCTCTTACTGTTGGTAGAAAAACATGATTTTCGAGTTTTTTCTTCTTCCATAGATCAGGTTTTTCCTGCGGGTAAACATGATGTGTTCTACTCTTTTTCTCCTGCTGAAAAAAAATTGAGTGAGTTGCAATTTATGAAGTAAAAAGAAAGAAAACAACACTTAACCCCTAAAAATACAACTCTTAACCTCTAATATCTTTCAACGAGCTCTATATAGGGAAAAATAACTATTCTTATTTGATTTTCAATATAAAAATAATGGAATCAGGAAAAAATTACCTCCTCATGGGGCTTATCTTTACCCCAAACAAAGGGTAGCCGTAGGGCAGTGGCATGGTAGTCATCATCATCATTCTCGTATTTAGCCAAGGATTTGACAGATATAGTAACCTTTATTCAAAACTGTGTCCTTTTTAACCACTTTGGTAATATCCATTTTCAGACTCTTGCTCTTCTTGTTCTTTTTACAATGGCATTCTTCTTCAATGCTTAAAACGCTTTTTAAGCTTTGGTAATCTTTCCAAATAGATAAATATCTTGTAAAAAACTTTGATTAACCAGTGCTGCACAATATCTAAAAAAAGTCTGGGTAGATGTTTATTGTGTTTATCTTTTAAGAAGTAAAACAATACAAAAAATCTTGTTTCCTTGTAGATGGGCAGATTTCTGCATGCCAATATTTCTGAAAAAGCTTGTCATAGACAGAATATTAAGTGTATCTCTTTTCCTCATTCCAATTTGTCTTCATAATTCAGCTGATAAGATAAATAGCTTTTTCATCAAAGAGGCAAGATTCACAGATTGAGGAGGGTTGCCATCTTCCATTAGAGTTGCTGCAATCAACTCTGATGATGGCCAAACCTTTTCTCCAAGCTCTTTTTGGACACGAGCAACACTTTTCCATTAAGTTACTGGTCCTGGTACTAGTTCAGGTTACCAGTTCATGGACACGAGCAACACTTTTCCATTAAGTTACCGGTTCATGGCTTCAATCAAAATTATTTTGCGGTTGGGTTTGTTCATACAATTTGTTTTACATCTCAGAAATATATGCATATTTGCTGCAGTAATTAAGTTCAAAATACGCCACACATAGCATCTTATATTATATAATGTCCTAGGGGGTTGGATACATGTCTCCCTGCAACTACGATATATATAATATATGTTTGATTATTTATTTATCAATAAAGTGAGGGATTAGGGCCCTCTCCCATAATGGTAAAAGAATAAAATAAAATACTCATTCTTTTGAGTGGATGAATGCTGCAGCCTGTTGCAAGATGCAAAAACTCACAACCCTAATAAGAGAAAGTTTCCTATTAAATCTGAAACAACTGAAGTAGAAAAGAGGAAGAATTGAGAATTCTAAGCAAGAGAACTGCTCAGGGATCTAAAATCCCAACAAAAATGCTTGTGCCAAGTCACTTTTCCTCAAGACTGTTTTGTTGATTACATCCTCCTACTGGTGAGGAAATCATCCATTGTCCATTGAGTTACATCGTCTATCGAGTCATGGCCTTCTGAGGGTAATACTAATTTTTTTTCATCAGTTTTCCTTCCTTCTGCTTGCCAGTGGCCCCATAATTTGATTTTGTGATTTTGCTCTTGATCTGTAAGATAATGGAGATTTCATGAAAGGGAAGTAGCTCATCATCCTTTTCCAGAAAGGTTATCATGGGTGATACATGATCTTTTGAGTCTCTAGGAAGAGGTCCTCATCTTCCAGAATGTGTTCCATACAATGCCGATACTCTTCTTCATCAGCTGAAAGCTGATTTATGCCAAAAAATGTTCTCTTTGTGGATGTTGAACTGAGATGGAGGGAGGATGAGCCATTTTCTTGTTAGAGACGGCATGGCTAGGGTTGCAATTGGAGCATCTATCCTTACATATTTGTAATAAGGTTTTGAGGAGGGTGATTTAATAATAATTTGTACGAAGAATTCTTATGGTTGTGCCAGGTGAAATCGTTGTCAGAGGGGCTTGATTTCCACACCCAATTCTTGAGGTGTACCTAGTGAAGATCAAGGAGGATTTTGGAGGAATACACTTCATTTTATGACAAAGCAAATTGTAGCAAAAACACACCAGGGTCAGCGTTTTCAAGTCCCAGTATTGGGTGTAGGTGCTCTGTAAGGAGTGACTTCTGATTGTATGAGTGAGAGGCATTGATATGTCAATCATGTCGCATAGCCTCTCATACTCGCACTTTGATTCTCTCTGATTTGGATCAAATTTTGCAATTTTCCTCAGTTGGTCAACTGATTTTATTCTTTAGGTATGCATTTGTTTCAATCTTGAGAATTGTCTACAAGCCAGCCAAGGATACTTCGCACACCTATGGAGTATTAGTTGTGTACAATGACTTTCTTGATATCCTCTTCACTTGGAATAACTGTTTGTCATTCCACTCTTGGCTTGTCAAATCTATGTGTTTTTTTTTGCATCTGCTGTCTTGTTGACTGGAAGCTCTGCCACTACTTGCTGCCAGTTGCTTCTTTTGTTACATCTGTTACTGGTGGAAATTCATAGAACTTCACCATACTGTGTTTTTGCTCCACCCTCTCTTTTCCTTTCTAATTCTATTGTGTCTGTTTTTGCTTGGTGGCTAAGTGTCTGGTTTATTCTCTGGAGGGCCTGAATCTGGGTGTTGGTCTGAAATTGGTTAGGATTTTAGGTTTATTTGGCCCAGGATTCCACCAGGGCAACTTTTTTGTGAGTGAGTTCATCCTGAAGGAACCTGGCAAACCCAGTTTGAATTTTGTTGTATAGTGTAAAACCATAAATGAACCCATGTGATTTTTTCTGCTCATCTCTACAAGAAACTGGTCGAATCTGCCCAGATTGTGCTGGATGAAGAGGTACTGTAATACTTCATTGCCACATAGGCCACTCCGCTTCACTCTGTACATTTGCACTTATATGTTCATAAGGTAGATGCTGTATTGGCAGCAGATGGAATACAGTGGTATGATCACTTGTTTCATCAGCTTGTAGGTCATATCAGGGTTTTACAGAGCTTAAGTGTGCTGGAAAATGGGCTTTCTTTTGGATTTGTCTGTACGAAATTATTGTGTGTCCAGTGGGAACCCAAGCTTAGATTTGTACCTGGACCTTTCTGTGATAGGTCTGGGCCCATGTTCATATATATATATATATATATATTCTTTATCCCTAAATTGGACATGGCATTGGATGTTCTGGTCTGTATCCAAAAATATTTGTATTTGGGTAGAGGAATGGTATTATTCATATTTAGGTTCCATTTATATCTAAGTTATT
>MU225710.1:2661905-2673610 GCA_018584345.1 Thuja plicata | reverse complement strand
ATATGTACAAGACTTCCTTCTACAATGCTACATATTTATAGTCGTCACTTTTACAGACTTCCTTTTAGTATCCAAATATGCATTTATACTTTCAAATCAAAATCCTATCGGCTTATCCCTTGCACCTAAAGGAGGTGCAAGTGCTAGTATTAATACTTGCTGGGGAAAATGCTGAACACTTTACAAGATTTAGACTCGCATTGGACTTGAAAAACCGATTTTTGACTCGGACTCGGAATCGATGTCCGAATTCGGCAAGGACTCGACAAATTGAAAAACCCAAGAAATTCAAAGATTTTTAAGGATTTAAAACTTTTTTCATGCATCATTTATAAAATAACATCAAAGACACAATAATTGAGATAAATAGAAGCTACTTTGCACACATACACAAGCTTACACTGATCACATAAGTATAAATGCGAATAGAATTGCTTTATCCTTGAATGTAATTGTGTACTTACAAAGGAAGATTTAGATTCATATTTATAAGCAATGAAGAACAATCAAATTGTCCCATCAAGAAAACCCCTAAACTGAAAAGTGAAGACATTTTTTGTTAACCTAGAAGATTAACATGTTAACAGATTTATATTATTAATACTTGCTGGGGAAAATGCTGAACACTTTATGGACTGTAGAGAATGACCTTGTTAAGTCTTATGCCAATATGATTACATATTAGGATTTTACAGCGTAGCAAGCACAATTTTCTCTACAACATTGAATAAGTTTGACAAAACAATTAGGGATTTTAGGCCATGCTAAGACCTAGAGGATAGATTTAGTTGTAACTGAGGAATTTTTACTTTTTGGACCAGAACTCTCTTGATACAAAATTGATGAATAAAGATACTGATATGAGGAGTTAGAGCTTTCTAGTTTGCTTTCATAATTGAACTGCACAAATTAGTAATCACTTATTCTTATGTTTAGTTTGAAGGAAGTATGCATGTTCCTTGATCTCATCAATGTTCACTAAACTGTAGATGATTGCCGAGTCCTGGGCTTGGGACTCAGCGAGTCAGCCCAGACTCGGTCGAGTTAGAGTCCAGGGGCAAAAAAATCTGACAGTCTTGTAACTATGTTGTGCGCTATATTCTCCTCAAAGCATCAAAAGCTTTGTCACCAAATCTATTTGGTGGTGATCCTCTTTAAAGAAAAAATGTGGTAGTTATAATAACTATCATGTTCTCCTTTTGACTTATTGGCTTCTCTACAAACTTGGTTAACCCGTCAATCATAAGTATGTGGGTATTTTGGAAGTTAAGCCATCTCAAAATGAGTTGCGAACAAATCGATCTTTTTATAAAAGGAACCAAATCATTGAATGTGGTGTTGTCAATATTTTAGAAACTTTGCAAAATGACTGATAGTGATTTTGACTTTCAATAAAATCCAACAACTCTTTCGATGACTTTCATAAATACATAAACTTGCCATTTATAACTAAAAAGCGAATAATATAGTGAGTTCAACAAAATGAATGATCATCTATATCGAACTTTATCAGTAGTTTGAGTTAATTCTAAAACTCTCAGAAGGTGCTTGAGTGAACTATGGAAACCAAATTGCCGATGCCTTGCTCAGCGAATTCCTTGAATTCAATGATTTCTTAACATTTGCCAACTTGTTGATGGACTTTATTGCTAATATAATTCTCCCATTGAATTTGTTAGAGTGACACTGTAACACCTTTTCATTCCACATTTTGGAGTACTTTTGACAATTATGTGTAAAGACCAACCTATACATTTTCGTGGGTGTGAGAGATCAAGACAAAATCTTATCGGGCACTTTAGATATTTAGGCAACATCTTTGAAAGGTTGATCAATATCTTAAATTGTTTTAGCAAGGAGTTACCTATTAAGCATAATTATCACATTCAACGAAATATCATTTCTTTCAATCAATTAATTCCATTATTTCAATGTAAATGTCCTTTCATTCAACATAGTGCATACAAGGTAAGTCTATGACTAATAACCTCCATAAGAACATAGTCTGTTGGCATATGATGAAGATGATCATATCCTAGTTAATGTGATGAATGTTGTAGTGTTGTCATTGCTGACAACAAGTCTTCTAGGTTGTTTGAATCTATTATACTGGTGATAAAGGTGATTACACAAGGATTTTTCTAAGTATTCAGTCAATCGGTGATAACACAGTGAGTCATGGTAAATGCGTTGCACGGTGATAATCTGGACTTTTCAGATGGTGCGATCGGTCAGGAATTATCTACATAGTCTTGTTATCCTGTATCTATGATCGCGTAAGAAGATTCAACGTACAGATGAAGATTTGAAGGAAACATCGATGTTATCGGCTAGAATAGTCAACCGGTCAAGACAAGGTGATGAAATTGAGGTAGTGGTTAATTATTAATTTATTCTTCAATAATCGTTTTCATTTTTGAATTATATTGTTGAGGGCCGATCTTGAGGATTTCAATTTCCTATTTTGCTGTGATCGCTTATGAATTTTGATGGAGATTTAGAGGCCGACTTAGGTAACACATTTTAGGGTTATTCCACCAACCTAAATATGTTTATAAGACATGAAATTGAAAAGAAAAATGTAGTTGTTGATGTTGCAATGATTGTAATTGTTGAAGGTGAAGTTTGTATGGTCAGAGCAACGTTTTGAGTAATAATAAAGTAGATCTATCAGGCAGAGCGTGCTGCATTCAGATCACTTTATTTGAGTTCATTCTCAAGGCAAGTTCTAACAGGCTTGCGATCAAAATCCTCTAACAAGGTTACTCCTAACAGGGTATGCAAGATCCTAACAGGTCTGAAGTTCAAATCCTCTAACCAGGTGACTCTTAGGAGTTTTAAATCCCCTAGCAGGGTAGTTCCCTAATAGGACTTTGTAATAGCTCCTAGCCGGGCTATAGATACTCTTAATCGGGTATACCCTTAGTAGGGTGTTGTAATGCTCCTAACAGGGCTGATCTTATTGGTGCACTAGTGAGATTTGTGGGTGGTAATTCCCACCATGATTTTACCCTCTAACAAGGGTTTCCACGCAAAAACTTTGGTGTCTTTGTTTTGATTTTGTGGATGCATGTTTTGTTAAGCTTCTATGTTATATTTAGCTTTGCATGTTGGTTACTTTGGAAGTTGATGAAAAGATTTTGTAGATTTGTGGTTGCATTGATTCACACCCCCCCTCTCAGTGCCTTATATCACTAACAAAGTCCCATATTGCTCATATGCCTCTTCAATGCTACAAAGTACAAATATGGATGACATGTTTGTACTTCGACATTTTATGACTAAACTGTTAGAGCTCATAGAACAAAAACCCTAACAGCTTTTGAATTGCTTGTCCTTTTGCCATGACCAAAATGTGATTGTTAGAATTCAGATTTGATTGCTTTTCAAAACTAGGTCAAGAAAAATATAGAAGCTATGCAATCTAGAAATCTGTGAATTAACTCAAAAATGGACCAAGTTGCTTGAAATACCATCAAGATTGGTCCTATTAATAGGTTTGATGGACTGAGTCATACTTTTCAACATACAATCATTTTTGTACACTACATCACTATGTCGTGTCCCTTTTAGGAATAGGGAACACCCTCTTGATTCCCATGACTAAAAGACCTTAATGCTAACATCATCTTGCAACTAGTTGGCTTTGGTCTTTGACTCAGCAATATTACTATGAACACAACTTGGAAGCATTTGAGATGCACTTTAGCCAAATTGATTCCGAAGTATGATTTTAGATATGCTTGTTTTGAAACATTTTGGGCAAGTTCAAAAATAGGGGTAACAGAGTATAAAAGTGTTTTATATTAAATTTGATTGATTTGAATACCATCACGTGGAATCCTGATGGATGATACAATAAATAGCCGAAAAAATAAAAATGCAACATTTTACATCTTCCTCTTCCCTAATCTAGTGAAAACATAGGGACAAGTTGAGGTTTTAATCCTCGGACTCTGTTGTGGTTCCTCATTTGGCACAGAAGGCTATGGCTTGACCTCCATCATACTAATAGATGGCAATGACAACTCCTCACTCTCGTCAATGTCATCCAATCCTATATCTCTTGTTGCACCCACATCCTCCAATGCCTGCCTCTCAAAATCAAGAATCTCATCTTTAGTAAACAATGGAGGTTGCTTGTCATGCCTTGTCCAATCACTTTAAGGATCAATCTCATTCAAATCAATGATCTCCTCTGATTTGTCCTCTACCCTTCTTGTGCACAATCACTACGAGGATCAATCTCATCCAAATCAATAAGCTCCACTTTGTTGTCTAATAACCTTCTTGTGCACATCCTACAGTTGTACTGCACAAGGTCATTGAGATGTTTTCAGCTAATTGATTCCTTTTCTTTCATGTGGATGGCTCCAAACAACCTTTAGTTGTGCTCACAATGTGCTACAAATGCAAAGTGCAAATCTTTAAAGATTTGGAGTATTTACACCCCAATCTATCCACAAAAAATCTACAAAATAAAATATTGAAGATTTAGAAAGTAGAGTCAAAACACATCTCATCGAATTATCAGTAGTTGTGAATTTGAACTTTGCAATTTATAAGATGCATGTGATATAAAGACTCTAAATTTTATACCTGATATAAAGACTCAACTTGTGGTGTTATCCTCTGAATGCACGTTGAGAGGCTCTCCATAACCTCTTCATTAGGATATAAGAAGCTATTTGAATAGAAAATTGGGGGCTGAGGAAGTACCTTGCTGCATGGATGGGTTGGTGGAGTTGATTGTTCCACCTCCGATCCGTGATCTCCAAAATAGGATCAAATTTGAGGCTATCCCTCTTGTAATAATTTTGGATGGAGTCTTTGGCCCTATCCATGGCCTCATAATATACCCCATTGGGTTTTGATCCCCATCTACCAAATGGAGAACTCTAATCAAGGGCTTCGACATTTGCAATTTACAAATAGAAAAAGATTCAAGTTACAAATTTATGATGAAAAATATAAAAAAAATATGCAATTTGAATTTAAATTGAAAGTTTCGAGGTTGCCTTCATGATCTTTGTAGCTCTTTGTGCAAAGAGGTTGCCAAAGACTATGCATGCAACCATCTTTGCTTTAGGCTTTTTTGAATATGATGAGTCCAGTTATATTTGACTCACAAACATCTGTTTCAAAGAAGTCAATAGACAAATAATGCTTTGCAACATTAGGAAAATTGTTGCAAATCTTGGGACATCTGATTGCACCAACTCTTTCCCTTCGTTGTGATCTCTCATAAAGTTAAGAAGGTCAAGGTGATTGCAGATAAATTTTGGTAGGCTTGTTGCATCATCTACAAGTGGGCTCATCCAATAAATTTTGCCCATGTCCTCCAAAAGAAGGTCAAGGCAACGTGCTACACAAGTGTCTAGTGTCTTATGTTTTGGAGCAATCTCCCAGCTGCAAGATATACTGCTGCATTATCAATTATGATTTGTACCACATTCTTTACGTCCACCTCCATGACAACTTCCTCCAACATCTGGCATAATGTTTTTGCATTTTTTACTTTGTTGAAGGCATGAACCGATTTCAAAAAAATACCTCACCATTTGAGCCCAAACTTGATCGAGAAGCTTCCCTATTTGTCTTTGTATGATGCATTTAAACTACACATACAAAGTGAAAACACAACGATCTAGTTTTTCATATAAAAAAATTAACCTAAATTCAACATAAATCACTAAAAACTAAACTTAAATTCAACATAAATCACTAAAAATTAGTTTGAAACTAGTTTAAATGAATCTAAAGTAGTTTAAATAAGTAAATTTTTTAATATAATCTAAAGAATATAAACACTTCTTTACAAAAAAAGGTTTAAAATAAATAAAAGTTGTATATGCAAAAACAGTGAAGTCATTAAAAACTTACGAAAAAATGATCAAGAAATGGTGATGAATCCAATTTTTTGGAATTTAAATGCAATAATACAACTTAGTTTTAGCAAATGATGATATTTTAAAAATCTGTTGGATTTCACAGCCAAAATGAAGTGAAATGTTAAAAAGAAAAACAAAAAACCAATATATTGACTAGTGTTTCAAATTTGCCTTCAAAATTCGCCAAAAATCCCTTTTAGATTCTCTATGATATGCAAAAGCATTGTGAATGCTGTGTTTAAAATGGGATGGGTGTTGGGGGTTTTGTAGAGGAGAATCCCTTTTTTTGCACTTTTGTGTCTGTTTTTTGACGCGATCCACTTTTCAAACACCGTGTGCGAATTTTTCTCCTTGTACTCATTGAGTTTTTTGAGTACTTACCAAAAAGTAGACGAGTTGCTCACCAAAAATGCAATGCATTTTCTAGTTGATTATTCAACATGGATAAACTTTACGAGTACTTGCTCCATTTGCCATCCATGAAATCACTCATCTTCATCTTTGAATCCATAATGGGTTTTAGACTTTAGTGGATAATTTAGATTTTAGATTCATGTTTCAACTCCTTTGTGAATAAGTTGGTGTATATTTTGTCAAAACCTAGTCCCTTCTACCCTTTTGGTGCCTCATTAGTTTTCGGTACTGTTTGTTTCCAATATGGTGATCAAACAATATTGAAAGACAACCTATTTGTTTAGAGGCGTTTTGTAATGTTTCAATTGGAAATCTCTTGAGAATCATTTCAAAATGATTTATTCAATGGCCCCTTTAAAGTTTATTTCTCTATGTATAAAAGGTTCCTTTTCATGCTTTTGGCCAAAACTGAGTGGCTTATTGTCACAATTTCAGGATTTGTAGGAGATGGGGTAGCCTTTGTAGAAGGTTGATCTAATCTAAGGGTAATTTTTGTTTCCACTAGCTCTTGCTCTTTTGATATATTTCAACACTCTAAATGTTGACATAGGTGCATCCTTCTTGCCTAGGCAAAATTCTAAGCTCATGCTAGGAATACCACAGAAATGGGTTCACTTGACTATATGAGCTTTTATATCTCAGACTACATCCACTGCAAATCCAAACATATGTTCTATCAGTTGCAACTTAATTTATCATGTCAATATACTCCCACAAGGGTGAATTTTGGTTGGTTTTGAAGTGGGGTTGCCCTATAGAGCTAGAAGTGTCTGCCATTGTAATCTTTATTGCAGCAAGCATGGAAAATAACACCAAATCAAACAAGAACAATTTTTTTAACTAAATTACGTGTAGAAGGATGATAGATAAAACAAAGAGAGGTTTATAGAAGAAAAAAAGAATTAAAAAAACCAAAAAACTTATTTGTAATGCATGTTTCTACCTATGCAATCCCCTTGGAAGCGAATGAGCTCAATGTGTACAATGACAAGCAAGAATGAGGGTGAGGCAAATGTATTTGATGTGTATTTCTTTTCATAACGATGTAAATTATTTCTTTTGTATTTTAAGTTGTTAGGGTTCTTTGAGTTTAAATTTGAGGTTTAGGGTTAAGTTTTCAAGTTGCATACATTTATTTTTTAATTTTTTGAAAAAGTGTGGGAATCTTGTGGAATCACATAGGGTACCTATACCTAGGCAGCTTATAGGCCAATTCTTTATTTTTGTTTATATGCTAGGATGTCTAGTTCGCCCCTAAGGGCCCTCGGACGAGTCAAAGTTCAAACTAGTCCGTGGTTATGGTTCGGTCTGCTTGTGGGTCCGGACAGGGTCCGGCCCACAGGGGGTGGTTCGAACCAGACCACGCCTAGTTTGGACCCAGGCGGACCAGGCTGGAAAACATCAAACCACCAGCGAACTTGGTCCCGCAGATGGTCAAAGTCAGCGGCCAAGTTGGTTTTTTTGCAAATTTAATATTTTTTGACATCCATTGTTAGGGTTAGAATACGTTAGCGAATAGAAAAATAACTCTCGGTGCCTTTGTACAATAATAAAAGTCGATTTTGGTTTTGTGTTGCCCCTTGACCCCATCTTGGGGCGCTGCCCCCAAACCCCCGTTGAAAAATTAGGCTCCATATAAACACATCCACAACCCTAAAAAGTGGATTCGAAAGGTTTATGTTGGCCTCCACTTCTCAGCTTGCACTTGATGAATTTGAAGATTTTGACACCAATAATGTTATAGGTGCAGCTGATCCCATTGGCCTTAGCTTTGTTTGTGAGTCGACTGATGCCAATGTAGAAGAAGAAGATGAAGATGAAGAAGAAGAAGAAGAAGAAGATGATGATGATGAAGAAGAATATTAATAATTTTTTAATCCATTAGTTGAACTTGAAACAATGATACTTGAACTTGGTGTTATGATTTATCACTTGACATTTTAATGTTTTGAATCTTTGATGTTGAACTTGAGTATATGTCAATATGATGCTATGATTACAAGTTTATGGTGTTTAAATGTTTTTATGATACTATGTGACATTCTAATCTTAACTCATGCTTCTAGGCTTCATATATATAATTTTTACATGTTTTTGTACTAACAAACCCAAACCCCTTTTCAAAATTTTGCCGTACCGGCGAATTGGTTCTTCGAACCCGAACTTGAACCCGAACTCAAACTGGCGTCCTAGTTTATGTGCATAGAATGTCATGGAATTGAGAGGGAAATAACATTCGAATTTTGGTTCTAATTGGATTCTTGTTGAGCTTCAGCTCATTTGGACCAGCTAGGACTTGAATCAAGGACCCTCCATTCACTACTAGAGTGCTCTACCAACTAAGCTAATGACCTTTCTTTGGAAAACCCATCATCGTTCCAAGTGGCTTATTTCCAACACCCCCCTGTAAGCCACACTGCAGGGTGCTTGGGGATCCTAGCCTGACTCTGATACCACATGTTGAACTACAGCTCATCTGGACCAGCCTTACTCAAACCTAGAACCTTCCATTTGCTGCTGAAGTGGTCTACACTAATTCTTCTTTGGCCAGTTCATAACCAGACTGGGTAGGGCATTAAAATAGTGGGTACCATGTTGATGGAGTTTTGGTATTTTCTACACCTTTGAATCTTTGATGTTGAACTTGAGTATATGTCAATATGATGCTATGATTACAAGTTTATGGTGTTTAAATGTTTTTATAATACCATGTGACATTCTAATCTTAACTAATGCTTCTAGGCTTCATATATATAATTTTTACATGTTTTTTTACTAACAAACCCAAACCCCTTTTCAAAATTTTGCCGTACCGGCGAATTGGTTATTTGACCAAACTTGAACCCGAACTGGAACTGGAACCGGCGTCCTAGTTTATATGTATAGAATGTCATGGAATTGAGAGGGAAATAACATTCGAATTTTGGTTCTAATTGGATTCTTGTTGAGCTTCAGCTCATTTGGACCAGCTAGGACTTGAATCGAGGACCTTCCGTTTGCTACTAGAGTATTCTACCAACTAAGCGAATGACCTTTCTTTGGACAACCCATCATCGTTCCAAGTGGCTTATTTCCAACACCCCCCTGTAAGCCACACTGCAGGGTGCTTGGGGATCCTAGCGGCTAGCCTGACTCTGATACCACATGTTGAACTACAGCTCATCTGGACCAGCCTGACTCAAACCTAGGACCTTCCGTTTGCTGCTGAAGTGGTCTACACTAACTCTTCTTTGGCCAGTTCATAACCAGACTGGGTAGGGCATTAAAATAGTGGGTACCATGTTGATGGAGTTTTGGTATTTTCTGCACCTTTAGATAACTCTGTCGCGATTTTTGTTGTGCATGATTCTGCATCAACTTGATTACTTTCTTAAGGTGATCTTTGCATCTTTTGGTCATGTGAGGACATTTATACAATCTCTTTCTATTATTCTTCTCGTTAGCAAATGCAGGGGTGCAGGATGAAACATTATAAAGAATCCTAGGACAAAATCTGTTAGCTGATGAAAGAAGATTTACTAGGATGCATTGCACATATTGGGTGTTATGGAGGAATCTCTAATATCTGTTACCTGGTTTATAATTTTATATAAGAGGGTTTATAGTTTGTTTGCCTGGAATGTTACAGGAATCATATTGAAGTTTTGGAAAAATATAATTCAAAGCCTTCCTTTTGGGGTCTCTTAAGAGCTGCCATGAACAGTAAGTCTCCTAAATATATTGGTAAGGGTATTTTTAGTGTTCTCAGGGTTTATATTCATAATAAAGTAAAATGAATCCCTATTCAAAACTTACATAATTAAGTTAAATGAAATTGTATAAAATGCAGCGTGTATGTTTGGGTCTACCAGGTCTGACTAGATAATTAATAGGACTGATATGTTCCAATATGCCTATTCGGAACTTACTATTCCTAAATGAAAAATGCCTCTCCAGCTGGAAAGAGTGGTGAAATGTTACCAACCACGGTCACATATGTACCGTAAGTACACATCAATTTGTATTAGAGTGTGAAGCTCATGCCTTATTTACATACTTATATAATCAGATTCTTGTTCTTGTACTATGTTTAAGGAGTTTAATATTTGCACCATGAATTTATGGAGTCTGGATGGTATAAATATCTTCTAAACCTTTGCTTTTTAGTTCCCAAAAGTTGCTTACATTCTGTCCTTACAGATTCAATCGAATTTTACTTGTACACTTTTCTGAAATACATTATATGCACCAAGCACACTGCTCATTTGTTATCCCTCAGCCAGTATACACAATACTTTAGAGCTGAAACTAAAGTTGAAAAGTTGGTGACACAATCTAGGTGCTGTGAAATGTAGAGGATATTTTCTAAATTGAAGTAACGATACAATCTGCATTGGCTACCATGATATCATTGAAATGCTAATGCTAACAGAAAATAAAAAATTCTGGCATAAAAGAATATTTTTGAAATGTTCATGCAAAGCTTCAATATTTGCATTGGGATTTATGATGTGTTTGTGGCTTCCAAATGCTTTTTATGCCTTCCCATGTTTGGTCATTTCTACCGAGAGTCTGGCAAATTGTTTGTTAGTAAACAACACCCTGTAAAGTCCGTATCTGTTTTTGATATTAATAAGCAGCAAAACAAGGGTGCTGTCCTTTACATAACTACAGCTTGAGGACGTAAAGTCCAGACCAAAAAGGCCATTTACAGGAAGGTCATAAACAGATCATTAATGACACACTAGCAGAACAGCTAGTAACCCACATCAAGATTGGGTAGACAACTCACCCATAGCGTGGGGAGGAGAATGAGAGTCTGAAGAGCGTTTTTTCCTTTGCTGGCGGACAATCGTTCAAGCGATACTAGGGTCCCCACCAGAAGGGGGACGAGGTGGTGGAACCCTCTTTGTGAGACTATCAGCACAAGGAGTAGAGTGCTGGCAATGTTGTACATCATCAGCCAAATGTTGGAGCAGGTCAGGAGCAGCAGTTGGAGGAGGGTTCACATGGTCATAGGGGGCCGCACTGGCAATAAGAGGTGGAGTCAGGTCCACTGGGTCCGAGGAAGCCAAGTCAGCAGCAGGAGCTTCACCTTGAGGGGAGTAAAATCCGTACTGATATGGCAGAGAGAGGCTATCATTTTCAAACTAGTGATTCTTTCACCGCCCTTATTTTTATAAGTGTTCCTAACTAGTATCGTTTGCACTCCATAAACTCGGTAACTGCATCTAGCACTGGACCATTAATGTTTTAAGATGTTTCTCTCTTTAAATGTGCTCATCTTTTTATTCGACCAGCCTTCCCATTTTGTAATTCATACAAGTAGATGCAGCTTTCCTTTAGTGGCCACTTATATTTCTTGAAAGTTTCCATAATGCTAACCTCGTGATTAGAGATTGTTGTTATCCATCTTTCTGT
>MU225710.1:2614112-2653605 GCA_018584345.1 Thuja plicata | reverse complement strand
TCAGGAGCCCATGGAATTCTGATGCACACAGAATCTGCATTAGGAAGCCTCCCACCATCACGGGAATGTTCAGAGATGGATGGAAAATGCAATCAACCTGGTGATGCATGCCAGGGTTTAATGCAGGCCTGTGAAAGTCTTACGCGTGGCTTGGAGAGAACAACTGCTTCTTTAATAAGCAATCCAGTCAAGTCATATAATCGTGGGGATGGGGCAGGGACAGCTATTGCATCTGCCTTTCGAGGTGCTCCAGCAGCTGTTATTGCACCAGTTTCTGCTGCTGGTGGTGCTGTTCATCGGGTGCTTCTGGGAGTAAGAAACAGCCTTGATCCTGAGCAGAAGAAAGAGTCTGAGGAGAAGTATTCTGGACCACTGCCTGCCCTAATAGTGGCCGATTGATAGTTGTGTTGATATTCTATGGTCCTTTTTGTTCGCAGATTATAATGCCTTGTATAGTGTATGTTTTGGGGGAATCCCATCACTCGTGTACCATATGACCTTGAGATGTTTTAGATTCCAATTTATATTTCACTCTGAAGATGTACATATTTGTCTATTGAATTCTTTGGAAAGCTTTCTGAAATAAAGGAAGTATGCATCCTGATGTTAATGCATCATGTTGTATAAAGTTTTCTGGTGGGCGGCTTGCTGTTCTGGGCCCTGTAAATTGCGTTTTTAAATTTTCAGTGATAAGGCTGCTGCTTGTTCTGCGAAGCAGTGGACATTTGGCTGACAGGATTGTCAGTTATATTTGCTCCCATTTGTTGTATTTGTTTTGAGGCTAAACAAATACACAAATACACAAACCCTGATTATTGAAGGGTTCTCATCCCCCAGGCAGGATTTCCCCGGGAGTTGCCATAACTGTGAATCAAAAATTCACATCATCGCAGGATTAAGCGCTCTCGCGGAGGCTTCATTTTCCTTCCGTAATGGTCTTTGCTTCAGGAGCAACGCGCGCCTGCCACTTGTCTCTGCTGCGTGTATTTTATAGCACACACCCCTTTTTCTGTAACCAAAGCTCTGTGGTTGTGAGCACTTTCCACTTGGCAACATAATGCATCTAGGGGTCAAGCTTCTATTCTTTTCAAAGGAAGGTCGCCGTTCGGGTGCCACGTGTTTTCTCAAAGCGCTAGGGTTTCTTTTTCTTTTGCTGGGGTCCCATGCGCTGTTTAAAAGACAATTCTTCATATGTGTAATCTGCTATGTCACCTCACAAATATTTAAAAAGGTCTAGTTTTCTTCTGAGATTCGCTTTCGCGCCTAACTGCCACGTGGCCTTCTCGCGGGTCCTTGAGGAGAGCTCAACATCTGTTTTGAAGGAGAATTCACGCCGCGTGTCATCTTCCGGTTAGAACAAGATGTTTGCACATCTTGTGTCCACAAGCTTTATTTCTTTCGATCTTGGCATTCTTCCCATAAGGTTGTTGGGAAAATTAATGGCGAATCTGATCTCCCATGAGGTAGCTGGGCAGATTGGCGAGGATTTGATTCGATGAGCGAGCAACCGAGTGTAATGATGGACAATCCGATTCTGTTTGCAAATCGAGGGCTAGCTGTTAGTTTTCTGAGCCAGCGATGGAGATCTTGGTTTCTTAGTTTAGCAGAGTATGACACAACACAATTTCTGATCTGCTTTGTGTTAGGGTTTTCATGCCACTACTTTCTAGTTGCTATTTATTTTCAAAAGCTTTGTGGTCTACATATAGGAATATATAGGATATATATAGAATGGTTAGGAAACTCTTGGTTGACAAACTCTTTGTTAACAGAGAATTGTAAAATGACTTTCTGTTCATATACAGACAGCTATTCTTGTAAGCCTTAAGATTGTAATGAGCTTTTGAATCAAACAAAAGTATCAATCGTGCTGCTAGCCCTTTGTTCTTTCGAGATTTATTGTTTCATGAAAGTGTTTTTTGCTTTTCTTGACTTAAGCGCATGCTTTTGGGTTGTTGCTGAGTAGATTATGTTTTAAGTTTTTCTATTATGTGATTATCATTGTATGGTTTCACTTAATGTCTCATGCTTGAATAGTTGTCCTTAGGATTGTGACTGTTCCTAATTCGTATTTGATCTAAAGGGTTGCCTTGATATTTCATTTCATGGAATAACCTGTGCATTTTAAAGTGTTCCAAAAGCTTGACAATACACGTTTTTACTTTAAGTAGCACTTCTTCCCCTTTCCCTCCGCATAATATGAAGAGTCACCTTCTAAAATCCCGGATGTTGATCAGTGAAACACATAAGGTCCCCCATTCACTAAGCTTCCCATAAGGCTGTGTATCTAGGAGCAATTTTAGATATCAACACCTCTTCAACCAGGTTTTCTCTATTCACTAATTGTCGAAGACCTTCCAATTCCTTGTGAAGATCTATCAATTGTTTAGTCTAGACACTTGTATTGAAGAGTCATGCTCATTGTTAGAAGTACAAGGGGAATGATTTTTAGGTATGTTAGGCAAGATGCGTGTTGGATTATAGGAAGATTGTTCTCCTATGCTCCTTGGTGAGAATAAGTTAACATGCAACTTAGGCTCAACACCATCACTAGTTAAAGCATGAGAAACCATAAGTCTAAGACTAATTCTCATAGGAATTTTAGATCTAGAGCAACGAGTTATTAAATTCATAAACAAGTATAAGCTACAACAGTAAACAATTACTACTAAAAATTAATAAAGGAAAACTAGAGGCAAAAATAGGGAAATTGGTTTATCCTTTTAATGCCTTGCTTTATCTCACACAATCTTTTGAGAAATTTAAAATGAAATAACATTGATGCAATCAGTTAACCAATCAATTAAATAATATGCAAGATAACAATAATATAATTGATTAACCAATTAATTAAACTATGCGAATTAACACAATTATGATCATTTAACCACCCAATTAAGCAATATGAAATAGAAAAATTATGACTGATGAATGAATGCAACCACACAAGCAATAACTTTTGTAAATAAGTGCATGTAAATCTATTTTTTAATGAAAGCTCAAATTTGAACATGCAAATTAAGATTAATTCAAGACTATGCCGGGTTCACCAAAATGAAGTGGAAATAGGATCGTATCCTAGGAATACAAACTAAGATCTCACATTTCCACTCATATTATCATTTGGGAGATTACAAGTTAGGTTTAACTACATTTTTAAGAAGATATCCAAACACTAAGTGACATGACTACCTTTTGGATTTGTAATAAGATTTTAGATTGTGCAATGTACGTGAATGAACCTGGTCAAATATTAGGAAATTGATAACTTGCGTAAATAGCAAGATACAAAATTGGAAATCAATATCCTATTAAAGATATATAATCAGGAGGCAAAGCTCCCATAGCTACAATTTAGTCTTGAAAATGTTGGACTGATGCACTGAGTACTAAGATATGAGGATATCTTTGTCAACAAAATGTTTGAGATTTCATATCAAAAGGCTTTATAGACTTGTGTCAAAATCAAGTGAAAAGTCCCATACATAGGTGTAGGGAGCCCTAGTCCAGGGGTTTTTGCTTGTTTGAAGTTAGGGACTATTTGTCTCAGTCTTCCATGAGCTCTTGTAACCCTTTCTCCTAGTGGATCTTCATGTATGTACATGAAACAAGACAAAAACAATTGTTCTATATAAGGGTTTGACTAAGTCAAGCCCCATGTTGGAGTTTGTACTTGCACTACATCAACGATTGATGGAAAGAAAGGTCGTCCTCATAAAGAGGGCAAAGGCTGTGCTAGGATCTTATGGAAATTCTTGAAATGATAAATATTACCTTTGATATTAGACCATTGGCTTGATGTCTCACACAAAACTTGATGTTTTTGCATTGATGTTAATGCAAGCCTTCACCATGGAAGAACAAATAAAACTTGGTCATGATTGTTAAAACTTGAATGCATGAATCCTTGATTGTAGACATATGCTCAATTACCTTGAAGATGAAATATTGAATGCTCATAGAAAGATCATCCACGCAGGTTAGAATTCAAATGAGAGGAGTTGAATTTATATGCAACTTGCACCTTTTTAGATTTAATTTTTTAGTTGAGGTGACATTGGGGAACACTTTCTTGCTACTTGCATAGTTGACTATTGTAATTTCAAACTTGGGGCTGAATTGTAGGATAGGCATTAGATGCCCTAGTAGTTTAGGTTGGAAAATAGATCATTGAGTATTAGATTGCACAAGCTTCTAGAAATGGTCCCAAAATTAGCACAATCATACGTGAATCAGGAGTATTAGGTGCAACCACCAAAGTGAGCACAAAATTGTAAAGGTATATAGTTTACTAGATTGCAGTAGATTTAAACATATAATATCAATAAGCTATTATAAAGAATCAACGAAACCCATGGACACATAAGGAAGATTGGTTGGTGGAGACTATACTAATTGATAGGATTAGTCCCATTAGTAATATGAAAGACATTACCATTTTGTACATTAGTAGACAAAGTAGAGGATATGTATGTAGGAATATTGGGTATTGTTGTAGGCATGTGAATTGATATCTAAACTTGATCTGTAGGAGCGATATGTCAAAACACTGTTGTCCAACTAACTATTGTCATAGTGTTTTCATTCACTATGTGAGCTATGCTGCGTAGAACATCCACACCATTTGGATCACTCTGTATCATCTTCCTTATATGTTGAATCAAGGGGATTGACTCTTCAACCAAGTGTTCTATATTCACAAATTGTTGATGACCTTTCGATTCCTTGTCAAGATACATTAATTGTTCAGTCTCGATACTTGTATTGAAGAACAATGTTCATCGTGAGAAGCACGAGGGGAATGATTTTTAGGTATGTTAGGCAAGATGTGTGTTGGATTGTAGGAAGATACCTCTTCTAAGGTCCTTGGTGGGAATAAGTTAAAATGCAACTTAGGCTCATCATTGTAACCAGTTAAAGCACAAGAATCCACGAGTATATAATTTCTTCTAGGAATCTTAGATTTAGAACGACGAGTTATGAAACTCATAAACAAGTATAAGCTCCAAAAATAAACAATTGCTCCTAGAAAGTAATAAAGGAAAACTAGAGGGAAATATAGGGAATTTGGTTTATGATTTTAATGCCTTGATTTATCTCACTCAATCTATGAAAAATTTAAAATGAAACGACAATGATGCAATCAACCAATTGATTAAATAATATGCAAATATAAAGATGGTGTAATTGATTAAACTACATGAGATAACAAAATTATGATCAATTAACGACCTCGATTATGCAATATGAGATAGAAATATTATTGAATGAATGAATGAAACCACATAAACAATAAATTTTGCAAATATGTGCATATAAATCTTAACTTTTAATGAAAATAAACTCAGATTTGAACATCCAAATTAAGAATAATGCAAGAGTATGTAGGGTTCATTAAAATGAAATGGTGGAAATAGGATCCTAGCCGAGGAATGTAAACTAAGATCTCAAATTTCTTCTTATATTATCATTTGGGGAATCATAAGTTAGGTCAACTACACTCCTAACAGGATATCCAAACACTAAGTGGCTAATGACTACCCTTAGGTTTTGTAATAAGATTTGAGATTGTGCAATGTATGTAAATGAACTAGGGCAAATGTTAGGTAATTGATAAGTTCTAATGTAAATAGCAAGCTACAAAATTGGAAATGAACTGAGTAGTAGAGATATATAATTAGGAGACAAAGAACCCACAACTACAATCTAGGCCTAAAAATGTTAGATTGGTGTGCTTGGTACCCCAATATAAGGATATCTTTGTTAACAAAAGGTTTGAGATTTTAGATCAAAAGGCTCTATATATCTATCTTAAGAAATCAACTAAAAAGTGCCATACATAGGTTTAGGGAGCCCTAGTCTTGCAATTTTTGCTCGTTTGAAATCAGGGACTATTTGTCTTAGTCTGTTATGAGCTTAGGTAACCTTTCTACTATTGGATCTTCACATGAGTACACAAAAAGATGGTTGTGCTATATAAGAGTTCGCATAAGTGAAACCCCATGTTGGAGTTCCACCCCCACTACATCAATGATTGATGGAAAGAGAGTTCATCCTCAAAAGGAGGACAAATGCTGAAATCTTAATGGAAATTCTTGAAATGATAAAATATTACTGTTGATATGAAACCCTTGCCTTGAAGTCTCTCCCAAAACTTGATATTTTTGCACTGATTTTAATGCACACCTTCATCAGGGAGGAACAAATAAAAATTTGTCATGATTGTTGGACCTTGAATGCACTAATACTTGATTGTAGACATATGCTCGCTCACCTTGAAGATGAAATATTGAATGCTTATAGAAAGATAGTTTCTATAGGTTAGAGTTCAAATGAGAGGAGTTGTATTTTTATGCAACTTACACCTTTTTAGATTTAATTTTTGGCTGAGGGTGACAATGGGGAGCACTTTCTTGCTACTTGCAAAGTAGAGCATTGTAATTTAAAATTTTGGGCTAAATTGCAAGTGAGGTAATAAATGCACTAGCCCTAACAATGTATGCTGGAAAATAGAAATTTGAGTAGGGGATTGCACCAAGCTTCTAGAAATGCATTAGGTGCAACCACCAAAGTGAGTGTGAAATTGTAACAATATATAATTTTCTACATCTTTGTACATTTACAAATCTAATATCACTAACCTATTATAATAATCACTGAAACCCATGGATGAATCAACAATAGATTAAAATGTAACAATAAGTGATTATAGGGAAATGATATATTGATACATGTGATTAGATTGCGATGTTCATATGAAAAGGACATTTTTAATGAGACAATTGGATGCTTTTGTAGATGATGGATTATAATGATCACATAGATCAATAACATTATCAATGGATTACTCACAAGTGGGAACCATTGATTTCAGGTATTGTTTAGATCTTTCCTCTGGCAAAGGGGTTTTTCATTGCTATGTTTGATATTGTTGAGGATGGAACAAAGATCCTGTGTGATCACTTTTTTTGCTAGGAGGATGACAAATTTATGTTTATGGAAAATCCTTGGCACTAGGATTTTAATCCTTCAACAGAAGTCTTTAGCAAGGTCCCTATATGGGTTAGACTCCCTAACCTCCCTCTTCATCTTTCTCATGACTTTGTCCTCGAGGAAGTGGGCGAGGCTTTGGGGGAATTTTTGATGCTGGCTCACGATTCCTACAGCATTTACCATTCTACTGTTGCTCGCATCTTAGTTGATCTTGACTCTTCACAGGGTCTTCTAGCTGAAATCAAAATTGAATCATCTTTAGGATCATGGATCCAACAACTTGATTACGAGGGTATTCCCTTCAGATGTCATAAATGCTTTAACAATGGTCACTCAATGTGGCTTGGAATTCAAGTAAAAGAAATCATCTCCTACTTGGTGGAAGGACGCTTCCACAAAACATTACTCAATTAGGAAGAGTTCTTCTAAACCTGGGATGAAGGGTAATCCTGTTCAACCTCCTACTGCCCCTGCTGGGCCTTTGGAGGCTGCTGGTCTGGTTTTGGATTTTGCTGGTGTTGTTTTTGCTAGTGGTGATTCTACTCTTTCTCTGCTGGTGGATGTTGCTGATGGGTCCGCTGCTGGATCTGTGCCTGCTGGGGTTGATCTTGCTCATTCTTTACTGGTGGCTGATGGGTCTTTGGTCGTTGGCTCGACCGACTCTGCTGGTGTTTTGGTATCTGATCGCTCTGGTTCGGATGAGACTACTCATAGAATGTCGGTCGGGGTTAATGCTGGCCTTGGGCCGGAAGTGTCGCTGGATGATTCTTTTCCTCTGCTGGGTGTTGGTGTGAGATGGCAGGATGAGGCTGCTAGAATGGAAGATGGTTGGGTTACTGTTAAAGGTAAATATTTTAAAAGGTCCTCTTCCTCTTTTGATATGACCCTTTGGTCCCATATGAATGGTACGAAAAAATTGTTCTCTCTTTTTCTGCAATTGTACCCCTCTGCTCTATCTTTTGTTGCGTTTTGGGAGTTGTATTTTCTGAGTTTTTAGGTGTATGTGTTTTTCTTAGGCCTTCTGTTTAGGCAATTCTATTAGTTTATTGTAATTTCTATTGATTTATCTCAAGTTCCTATTATGTACAGGGTTTCGGAGCCCCTTCAAAACCTGTTGTTACCTTAATCACAAGCATTATCAATGTTAAGTTATATTATTTCATCGATTTATCTATGAATATAATTTTCTTTTATATTCTTTTTCTTTTCATAATAACCTCATGTGATCTTATATTTATTAACAGGAATAAAAACCTAAATAAAATTGATTTCATGTGAGAGACATGATCTTATGAACAACAAAATATAAAATAGAAACACCAGATAACCCCTTGATTCAATAAATGAAAACTGTAAGAAATTATAATGATTTGAAACTTCATTTTTAGTGCATTTATAACTACCATTAGATGGATTTGATGTACAATAATTATAAACTCAAAATAAGGCATATGCTAAAATTAACCACGATGGGTTTGGGTGAAAATGGAGGTTTGGTGTTGGGTGATGTATCTTTTGATAATAAGTGATGTATTCTAAAATAATATTTTTAGAGCCCAAAAATAGTTCAGCCCAAAAAGAGTTGAATGGAGAGTTTAAGAAAATGTTGTGTTTATAAGAGTGTCACTACATGACAACAACCTACTAAATGGATTTTGAGGTCTTGAAAAGATAATGTCAATTTTCTAGAGACAATTGGTGAAAAGTTATGTACCCATAAGACAATAGGGTAATGGATAGACAAATAAATAAATAAAGGGTTTAGATCTCTAGTTTAAAAAAGTAAATAAATGGTTTGAGATTGGCTAGGGATGAAACAAACTTAAATGATAGTGAAAGGTTTCAACCTTGCATACAAAGTTGTTAATAACTTTGCAGAGTGATTAGGCAAAGGGTCCCCCTTGCATTTTTTTTCATTGAAAAAATTCGAACATGGATAGATTCTTGTGTATTTCATGTGGTATAATATGATATAGTCTCTCCACAAATTGTAGAATTTTCTTATTTTTAACTTCGATTAAGTAATATGTGATCTTAGCTAATTTTTGTCTTTTAGAGTCAATGGTGATGTTTTTTTTTGACTCCACACAACAACTTTGATAGGGATATATGGAGTTCATTACAAAGTGAGAAGGGAATTGTAATAAATGGACTTGATACCATGTTGTAGCACCTAAGATTTGAATACAAAATCAAATAACTTCTACATTTGAAATATAAACACAATAAGGACAAATATCTATAAAAAAGGAAATAAAAATGTACAATGAGGTCCTTGCATATAAATGAAAGCATGAGATGAGAAGATGGTTGAGGATTCTAACCACCTTGCATGTACATAAGACAAGTCTACCTGATGTGTCATGTGCATATATGACAAGTACCTCTAAGGTGTGTACATTTGTCACATCCTTATGAGATGAGAAAAAAAGTAAAAGTGAACTATGTGTGGAATTAATAAGCGCGAACCTAAGACTTCTTATATAGGCTAACACCTCACTAGTTCTATAGCATTTTTACACTAGCAATTAGACATGAATGTTGCCATAATAATATAGGGATATGCATATCCACCTAATTCGATAATAAACTCTTGAGATAAATTCTTTGTTTTTCCTAAGAACTAGTTTACAATACTTATATTCTTGGTATTTATATATGATTATCTAATGATATTGTCAATGACACATTTGAAAGTTATACATAGTGCTAATTGTAAGACTTGTAAGGAACCAAATTCACGACATAGGGTTTTTAGGTAATGTGCGCACATAGAAGTAAAACATTTGGATAATATCACATTCCACATATGAGTGTGTAAGAAGGGAAAGCATTGTTGCACAAGTAGTAGCACACAATATGAAAATATATAAACCATATGCAACACATGATTCTTGAGGAGATGTTGGATAAATTTTAAATTTAAATTATATAGAGAATCCTTCATACGAAATGATTGTGAAGTGCACACAACCATGTGATTGTGTCACATGACTATGAGGTGCATGTACAGAGTCCATAACTATTGAGACAAATGCATACATAGTTTCATAAAATTATTAATCTTACATATATGTCCTACGTATCTTGGCACTGTATGAGTGGGCAAGGGAATGTTGTAACATGACATACAATATTTGTTTATTTTTTCTGGATTTGATTGCGTAAGTGTTGTTTTCATCAGCATTTTGGATCACACTCTTGTTAGAGTAATAAGTTATTTCTCTTATTAATTAAATATATTTGATTTAAATATTAAGTCACTTATTATCTCTAGTTTACTTAAGCTATTTACTTTAGGCATATAATAATTAATTATTTTATTAATTATTATCATGTAACCTAGGTTTCTCCCTTTTAGGGTTTTGATCACCTTTATAAGGTTTTATCTCTTTGTAATTATTACCAAGTCAATGAATCATCTGAGAATGTTATTGTATTGGGGTTTTTCTCTCTATTGTTTACACAATATATTTCCTCTTTCATCGATCTGTTATTTCTAGCCTCCATAGCTTTTGCTTCTCTCTTTCAGTGACAGGTTTGCATGTAGGTGATTCTTGGGAGATGTAGGGTTGAGTTTTCATCAACTCCAATATGGTATTAGAACTCTAGATCTTCATGCACATGTTCTCTTCATGAGAGATTTGGCCTTGTTATTCAGATTTGTGTTTTTCAAGAGGTTTTTTGTTTCAAATTTTTGTGGATATGGGGGGGGGGGGGGGGGTTTTTTTTTGGGGCNTGGGGGGGGGGGGGGGGGGGGGGGGGGAGTTTATTTTTGGAGCACGTTGGGCTCAAATGAACCTCACGGTTGTGCTCAAAAAGCCCAAAACCCCTATTTTCATATAAGTCGTGTCCAATTTGGACATAGTTGCATTATGAGGCAATTTTTTTGGTGTACGACCCTTTCTTTGGGAACGATTTTCGAGGCAATGAAAAAAATCAATATTTTTTGTTGGTACCTCTGCCAATTTTGGCAGTCCCTCCATATTTAGCGACATCACCATATTTAGTCGAGCTTCACCAACTTTAGCTGAGATTTCTTGGGACTTGTTTTGGAGCAATTTTCAGTTTTATGGTCATATCTTGAGCAAATAGAAGCATTTTTGGGAAAACGAGATATCGTTGGTAAACTAGTTCCAAGCTCAATCTTTTTATGCAGGTTTGGTTTCCTGATTTTCCTATTTTGCAAGTGTTTTTTCTAGTCAAAGTCAAGGTTCATTTTAGCACTCCGGGAGCTATATCTTGCTCATATGGGCTCTATTTTTTGACTTCCGTATATCGTTGGAAAGCTGGTTCTATGCTCTTTCTTTTGGTATGGGTCTCATTTCTAGAATCTACTCCAAGTATATTTTATTTAGTTTTTTATTTTTTGCAATCTGGTGAATATCTTGGACGTTTAAGGTCTTGGGATCGTTATCCTTGCATGAGATGACTCCTTTTAGTTGTTACTTATGCTCTTATAGATTTTTGTCATTCCTGAGCATTGTAGAAATCTATTTCTGTAGCATTTCTTTTTTCCAAACACACTGAGAGAAAGTGCCATCTGTTGCATGCTTGGGATCTTGTACATTTTGTGCATGTTTGTACTTGCACTACATTATAAAGTGCCATGGGGGGTTTTATCTACCTTTTTCAAGTGAATATTTCTTCCACGACATTAGCCTCATGATGTGTGTCAAGAGAGTGATTCTTCCACGACACCATCCTTTATATGTGTTTGTACTTTCTTCTGCACTTTCCATATTGCTGGTTCTTTGACATGCAGTTATTTTTGGCAGTCTATTTTAGTGTACCTGTCATGCCTCTCCCTACTCAACATTATGAGGGGTATCTCCTGTTGGTTCCAATGCTTCCTTGGTTCGATGGAGTGAGTTATGTATTTAGTATTTGTTCCTATGTACTAGGCGGATGTAGCGGCTGGGTACCTATGCATTTTGGTGAGATGAATCATTTACCATATGGACACTTTCATCCGTGTTTTGGAGGCATCCTTCCATATTTTGATCATCTCTTCAAACTTTTGTACTTTTTCCCTCTGTATCTTTGAGTTCTGATGTTTGTCATCCTGATTCGAGTAGTGTCATTTGAGGGCACTCATGCAGATTACAGTCTTCTCTACCTGATCATCTTCTATTACAGTGGAGGTCTTTGTAGTTATTCTTTGAGAATGTTTGCAGCTTCATGCTTCAGTAGTGTTCTTCATGTTCATCCTTTGTTCCTATCTTCTGGGACATTCTCTAGTTTGGAGGCTTCTTCAGTTCTTCACTAGTCTTCACTAGTATGCACTATCATCCGACAATTTAATGGAGACATTGTTTCTTCATCTGAAAGTGAGAATTCCTTAGATAGCCATGCTTCTATGGATGATACTAAGATTTTCGTTGCCCAATCTTGTTTAGACACATCCTTCTTGGATGATCAGTTTATTGATAACCCATATGCACCTGTTGTTTCTTCAGAGTTTAGAGTTTCTTCATTGAAAGCTTCCAATCATTCTTTGCAACAAGATCATTTATGTCTTCTTAATTCATTTCATTAGGATCAATTTCTATCATACATCTCTTTTTTGTTTGTAGAATCCCTCATTTCAGATCTAGATGACACTATTGATTACATACATCTTCTCTTTGATGAGGGTAATTCTTCTTCAATTGTTGTGAGGGAACCTTCTGACCCTCTTTTTTATTCTATGTATGATCATTCCTCATAGATTGATATGAGTTTGGATACATTTGTACAACATTTTGAGGATATCTATTTTCCTTTTAAGGAGATACATGAGTCTTTTGATTCTGCTCTACATAAGTTTCTAAGATCTTCTAGATTGTCATATTCAATTGTACTTGATTTGATTATGACAAGTTTCAAGATCAACACAGAAGCAATGGAGCAAGTTTCAGAGACATAATACATTTGGAGTTTTCTTCCTACACATTCTTTTCGGGATTGGGGAGACTTCATTCATACATATTTGGTTTCATTTCTTCCTAAGGGGAGGAATGTTGTTCGACGATTATGGAGCACCTTCTACATCCAATTTCAAGCATCTACCATTGACTACACATTATGGAGGGCTACACCATCTCTTGCATTTCAGTTTCTGCAAGACCTTCTAAAGGTGAAGTATACTACAACACAATAGCTACCATGCAAATTCAATATAATTTTGAGGGGGGTTTTGTTCCCACTAGGTTTTCCCTCTTTCCTCTTTCCATGCTCTTTCCTTTCATTAGGATTTTTTCCCCTCCCTAATTAGCCTTAAGGGGGGTGTTAGCACAACTTTTAACTTCACTCTTTCTCGGGACTTACAAAGAACATAAGTTGCAAGTATATTTTATTCAGTTTAACCTTTTAACTAGTATCCTAAAATATAGATTTCTAATTTTTTTTGTGATAAACATTATTAATGATAGCCAACATACATGTAGATGGAATGCATAGGCTTAGAAGAAATTATTATTTTGTATCAAGACATATTCAACTAGAATATTATCCGTATATTTGAATTAGACTACTCAACTGAAATAAGATTTGATCAGGAGGTTATATTCCATTGGTACATCTCAATTGATCTAATGGTTGAGAACTTGTACTCTAGATAGACAGATAATAAATCTCTCAAATTATTTATCCATATTTTTTTTTCTATCTATTTGTAATAAATTTAAAGAACACATTTTAAAATTTGATTTGTTTAGATAACTCAACTAATATTAAATAGAATTTTTTAATGAGATCTAACATCTATGAATATGATTAATCAAAGCTTAGAATAGTGATACTTAAATCAAATATAATATTATATCCAAACACTTTTTATTGATCATTATTACATTATTTTGACCTAAACCCAATTTCTTGAAAAAAGATAAGAGTACTGAAGTGCTTTCAAAGTTAATAATGAAGGCAAAATGAAACTCAAGAATAGGATATAGCCGTAGGCATTGGAGTAAGTTGGGTTAGGGAAATGGGCCTCTCAAAATGCAAGGATTTTGTGTACTTAACAAGTTTTTATGTTCTCTGCGTATAGTAATGGTTTAGACCAGAAAGTATCTATGTAGTAATCAAGGAAAGCTTTTCACCCGTGTATATTGCGCCTGCATATGTTATATGAGTTGGCAAGTCATTGCCTCCTATTTTCAAGATTGTGTACCTATTCTTTTAATCTTTCTAGGAATCAGCAGGTTCAATTTTATTGAAAAAAGCAATATGCAGTGATCAATTTGAGAGAAGCAATATATCATTTCATGTCCAACAATAGTAAGCTGGCAGATCTCGAGTGCTCCCAAGCTTTCTTAAAAAGATGAGTAAGTCATGTAAATGCAGGATGATATGACTGTAACTGGGAAACTATCTAATAATTTAGATGTGCTGGTTGACTGGTAGTACGTATGCAATGGACTAGAACTGACTGCATCCCTACTTTCAAGATGGGCATTCTGATTCCTTCATCCAAATTACCGTTTTGAGTTCTTTAGGGTTTGTTTATTGCCATCTGATGTAACTATAGGGTTGTTGCATATGTGACCGTATTCGCAGTCTAGGTATGCATGTGCAGCAGCACAGAATGGAAAAAAGGGCCGTGCAATAGATGATTGAGGTGTTGGCGAAGTTGTTGACGTCTGCATAGAGAAACTCTGAGATGGTACAATTGTGAAGAGCACATGACCACATGATTGTGCGACACAGCTATGAGGTACACACACTGCAGAATTATTAAGACTGATGCATCCATGAGTTGCACAAAATAACTAGTTTTACATTTATGTACAATGTATCTTGGCATTGTGTGAGCAGGCAAGGGAATGTTGCAACATGGAATGTAGTGTTATTGAGTTAATGTGTGTTTGTGTTTAAATCAAAATTTTATATGTATAGAACTCTTTTAAGATTGGTATGTGTCTATTGTAGTGTAAAATAAGGGAAAAAAGTGTATGGCTATATACTTTTTGAATCTACATAGATAAATGTAAAAAATAACTTCGAGTCTTATATATTAACATCTTACATGACAACTTTGTCTTTAACAATATAGTGCTTTAATAAAATGTTATGCGATGGGTTCTATGTCTACATTTGCTTCAACAGTTGTTCCTGCCCATGTTTTTTGAAATTTGTTGTTTGTCGTGTAGCCTGAAATTGCTGTTGTCTCAAAGTTGTCGTCTAAATCTCCTGTGGGTGGTTCAGGGGTGATTGCCCTAGACTATATGTCATTTCTGGTGGGTAGTGAAGGGTTTCTCGCCCCGTTCCATCTACCTTGATGATTTCTAGATTGGAGTCTTTGGGCGTGGCTTACGAGGAGTCCGTGTTGACCTCTACTCTCCTAGCTCTAGTGTTGCTAATGTGGGGCAAGTTCTCGAGTCTGTTAGGACTGCGAATTAGGGGATCCCTGCTCCAAAGCCTCTTGTTGGTGGATGAAGCTTTGATAAAGTTGTCAAATATGCTACTGTTTCCCCCTCAAAGGAGAAGCCTCAACCCCTTTCTTGTGCTAAGACCTTACCTGTGGTGGTTTGTGTCCTTGATGTGGTGGCCAATGCAGACATCTACCAACGTTGCAGTTTGGTTTACAGATTTGTTGGTTACTGGCCTTCTCTTTCAGACTTTCATTGTTGAGTGTTAGACTCTTGAAGACCCTTAGTCTCTGATAACACTTCAATCTTTTCCCTTGTGTTAAGGGTTTTTTTTCTTAATTTTTTTCTTCTCTGGATGACCAAGATTTGGTGTTGAGCAAGTTGTGGGTTTGGGGGATTCACTCTCTTTTTGCCAAACCTTAGACAATCTCTTTCAACCCTCTTACCAAAGCACTCAATGTGCATGCATTGTGGGTTCGTCTCCCTAATCTCCCCTTTCATTTTTGGGAGAAATATTGTTTTGAGGCCATCAAAAACTCTATTGGTCGTTTATTGAAGGCATATGATACCAAGACCGCCATGAGTCTCTCTACCTTTGCACGTATCTTGGTTGACATTGACATTTTTACACCTCTTCCTAAGGATGTGGTCCTCATGGTTGAGGATCGACCTTGGACTCAATCATTGGATTATGAGGGCCTCCCCTTTGATGTTGTAGATGCTTCTCAATTGGTCACCTTGCAACATAATGCTCCCTCCTCCATCGTAAAGGCACCACCACTTGGTAGAAGAACGCGAAAGATGACCATATGAATGTATAAGCTTCTGATTATTCCTCTGAGTCTCTTCACAAGATGCCGATGACTCCCTTTAGGATGATGCTCTTGCTATAGATTTGGCCTCCTCAGACTTGGTGAACCCTACTCCACCTCTTGCGATTGATGTGACCTCCTCTAGTTGCGTGGGACCTTCTCATTCCGCTGCTCCGAATCTGTACCAATCTATGGTTGATGATGTGCAACCTGTTCAACACTTTGCCCATGGTGCTGATAGTCTCTCAAAGTGGGATTCACCACTTTCTCTCCCTTATGGTGGATTTTCTAGTGATTGCATTTCCTAGTTGGTGATCTGCAGGTGTAGAAAGAACTGTCCTTCAGTCTCTCATTCTCCTCCTTACACTGTGGGTGAGTTGTCTACCTACCCCTAATGTGGGTTACTAGCCATCCAGTTAGTGCATTGTTAATTAATAGTCTATTTTTGACCCTTTTGTATTCAACCAACACCTTAACTGTTAGTGTTGTTGTTTATAGGGACAACACCCTTGTTTTGTTGCTTATCAATTTCAAAAACATCTTATGTGACATTGACTAAAATTACATTTGACTTCATGTTTTTAAAAGAAATTGTCTTACAATAAGGTATAAAAGGTAGTAACTTAAAATTCCCTCTCTCTAGATTATGAGATCTTTAAGTAATGTGAAGCATTTATTATACATATTTGATGGTGAAAATTGCATACCTATACCATATTTTCTTATGTTTTGGGTTCACATTGATTAATTTTTCTCATATTCAATAATAAGTTTAAAGTGACATATTCTTGTATAAGGCCCAAATCGCGACCTTATCTTAGCATGTTTACAATATTGCTAATCTTAGTATCATTTCTACATGCAAATGTCTAATTCTTAAATAGCTAAATCTCAATTTTTAAATGGGACCTTATAGTCTTTTTCCTACTAATTGTTTTGAACCAACCTAGTACATATAGTTGTGCTAATTTGTGCGCTATTTTTATTGGGCATTTTATGAAAATGATCGTAGTGAGTAAGAAATGTAATGATAGAAAGAAGGTAAGATACCCCTTTATTGTGAGACTAAACTATTACACTAGAAATCATTCATATGTACATAACATAGAGAGGTTAGTATAAAAAATAAACACATATTTTTTATGTAGCCTAAAGGACTTTTGATAGTATGACTTATATTAGGGATAAATTATATGGGATTGGCATATAATAACGTCTCTCATGTGGAATACTTATGGGAGATATATTTTGATGAATATGAAGTCAAAATGAGAGATTGGGATTGATTAATAGTCTATTAAGCTAAAGAACTAAATTTATTATGTAACACCAAGGTATATAGGATGACGACTTTAACAAGTAGTGGATCTATTTTTATCTTCTATCAAAATGTATCATTTCTCACTTATCAATTGTGCTAAGAAACAATAGTTAGAATAAAAGAACAAATTTTATGTTCAAGAGGTTAAAAAGGTGGACAAAATCCATGGTCACTCAAAACTTTGTCACCGAGCCTTCTTTAAAATAACACATTAGGAAGAATAAATAGGTGTGATCCTTATCTATTCCTCCTATCATAGTAACATACTCCACTCAAAACATATTATAGTTGGAGGTGGAGATTGTGAAGAATCTATTTAATGGGGTTTTCATGTGAGGGAGGGGATTTGGAGCCTAGAAATAAGTTTGAAGTGAAAAGAACAGGACTAAAGAATGAAAGAAACTCTCAATCACAAGAAGCTTCATGTAGCCCCCATTTCATCTTCCACTTCATCATCTTGACCTCAATCCTCTTCTCCTTATATCCCCATTTATCCATCATCTCCTTCTTTATTACCACAACTAATTAACACCAAGGCTGATTTAGTTTCAAGGAAGTCACTTCTTCATTTTTTACTTTCAAGACTCAAGCATTGTTAGCCCCATCTCTTTACCTTAAGGATGTAGTGTAAAATAAAATAAAATGCACTTAGATGATAGATCTTATTTTTATGTCTTGGAAAAATTGTTACAAGCTACTCCTCAACCTAAGAAGCTTCACACAAATTCTAGGTTGATGGCGATTCATTTTATAGCCACAAAATATGTAGATATTACCTTGCCCACAATTGAAAAGAATGAAGAGGATTCTATTAGCATAGATTATAATATCATCCAATTAGATTTGGGTCCATCTACACATAAATGTGATATTCATAATGTTAAAGTATCAAAATTTAAACTTGTAGCAAAAGAATAAAAGGATGAAAGATAAAATAAAGGAGTAGGTGAGATTTATCTTGATTAATCAAGTTTATCATGGACATTCCACTTAGCCTCTATATGCCTTAACTTTAACTTCATCTAACACACATCCTAAATGTATTGGTTTTGATATTATTTAAAAAGTAGAAAACACTAATCTTATGGAAGGGCTACCAAATATTGAGTTGAAACAATAATTCTCAACGTAGTTGATTTATATTGAAGAAGCCATGATGATATATGCACAAATTCAAAAATAGAGAAAATAGATATAAGTTGAATTGAGGATTCAAAGGAGGAAGATGCAATGTTTTAACTAATAATAATAGATGTATAAGAAGTTATGAAGTAATATTGAAAATTTTTGATTGAGAAACAAATGTACAATAATTAAAATGAAAATAATATTGTAAAATGGTTCAAGAGAATTGAATAGAAACTCATGGTTTGATATAAATTTTAGTCAAATTCAAGAGGTTGGGTAATATATGGGACTCCATTTTGATTGATATCCATGTCAACTATTTGTTTTTTGGTGTTGATATACAGATGGAAGAGGAAACTAGTTTGTAAGATGTTGCGAATAATTTTTTTGAGGATATGATTGTAGACAAATTATATAAGGAAACCATTGATAGTAACACAATAGAAAAATTGAGTAATATTTTGGCGACCTTTATCATATTTTATAAATAAATTTCCAATATCCAAAAATAATTTAAAGAAATCAATGAGGCCTTGTTTTTTTATCATTAAAGAAACCAAACAAGGGGGTTGACACTTACAATAACCACAATACAATAGTAGAGGTGCTGGTAGAATCAAAATACAACAAGGTCACGAAAGGACCATTGACAATAGACTAGCGACACAACTAGTAACCCACATCAAGTGTGTGTAGACACCATACCTACAACATTGGATGGAGAAGAAGAGGCTGCAGAGTGATTATTCCTTCGTCAACATACAAATGTCCAGTCAATACAATCAGAGGGGTCCCCACCACCAAGGACAGAATCCACAACATCACCACGAACAATGTGTTGAAACTGTTGGACCCTAGTGTTAGGGTTTGACAAAACCAGAACAATATAAGAATAAAAAGTTATATGCAAAAACAATAGAAGAAAGAAACTAAACATAGATAACACACAAATTTAACGTGGTTCACCCAAAACTTGGGCTACATCCACCTACACAGCCGTCCAACCTTTCTTATTATCCAGCAAAAACGTACACAACCTTACAATGCATTATACATCTCAAACGCTTATAACATGCATTTTAGGGCAACCTCTAAAATCAACCATTTTAGGGTTTTACAATGTCGGTCTTCTTTTTCCCGAAAAAGAAAATCTCTTTCCCAAAAAAGCACCAAAAAAATTTGGCCCTTCGGGCCGGCCTCTGGTTCGGGGCTACCGCCCCTCACCTCTGGCAACTACCAGACATGTGGCCACAATATCAACACCTACTACATGATCAGTCGCCACAATATCAACACCTAGGAGAGAGAGAAATAACATATTGAACAGGAGCAGAGTGCTGACCAACCTCAACAACCCTAGTTTGGAGCATATCAGAAGTGGAAACAATCGGAGAAGAGTTCACATCGCCAAAGGGGCTGACTCATCAATAAGAGGTGGATCCATTGGAATGGAAGAGGCTAGAATATGAGAATCATGATCCAGGGGGCATCATCGACAGAGTCATCAAAGGAAGAGTCTGAGGCTATGACAATCAAATGATCATCATTTACATCCTTCCACCAAGTGGAAACACCCTTACAACGTGAGAGAGAACAATTAGTGGCCAAATGAATAGTAGAGATGAAATTCCTAGATCGAAAGGGAAGGCCCTCAAAATCTAGTGATTGGGTCCAAGGCCTATCGCCAACCATGAGAATCACATCCCCATATAGGCAAAAGTAAAGATGTCAATGTTAACCAAAATATAGGCAAAATTAAAATGAATCGCCATGGACGTAGCCTCATCCACCTTTAAGAAATGAAAAATAGAGTTGCCTATAGCCTTAAAGAAAAAATTATCCCAAAAATGAAGTTGATGATTTGGGAGACAAACCCAAACTGGATGCACACTAAGAGCTTCACTAAGAGGTCAAAGGAACCTAACCGAGGTTTAGGTGATAGAGAGTGATTCCCCCACACCCATATTTTTCTCAATATCAAATCACATTCCTCATCAGGAGTAAAAATAACAATAAAAAAACATCTTGAACAAGGAAAGAGTTTGATGTTACCAGTAACTACCTGTCTCTAGGAATCTGAAACCTAGTGATGTAGAACTCAAAATTTTCCACCACCTCTGGGCCACACACCAGTATAGGAGAGTTCTTGGCAGAGGCAATGGGACAAGATTTCACCTTTGGACCATCAGATCTCGCAGCACGAGTGTAGATCCTGTTAGGTCTGGTTAATTTTTTTTCCAAAATAATGAGTCCTTGGTCTGTATTTGCAAAAAGGTATTATGTAAAGTCTTGAAACCCTTGCTTTCATGTTTCAAAGTGTAAATTTGGTCTTCAAACCCTAAGCATCGGAATGGTTTCTAATTTTGCATTACCTTTTTGCCACTTAAGTCATGTATTTACCATGTGTTCTTTTAAAAGGGGCAGCGTTCAATAGTTTATAGGTTCCTAACGCCTTGACACTTTATTAATTCCTAAGTCTTAAGCCCACAAATCTTTTATTAAACCACTATGTGTCAAGCTAGTACATTTTGATCTAATGGTCTGCTTAATGGATTAGTCCCGAGATGCATGAGATCTAATGTATAAGTGATTAAGCAGTGATGACATGTGTTTTTGGTGGGTCTAGCATTAGAAAAGGCTTCAGTTAAATAGTGAGTAGATCCTTTTTCATCCAACAGTCCACTTAATGGCTTACTCTCAACATGATCAAGATCTAGCATATAAGTCATTAAGTCTAAATGACGCGTGTCCCTGCAGTAACGTGGGCCCTGTCGCAAGGTTGGATGAAGATTAAAGTTCAGCTAGATCTAGCGGCTGACTTAATGGCTTAATCTAAAGATGTGCACCATCTATCATGTAAGCAATTAAGCGGTAGTGATACGTGGCAGTTGGCGCGCCTGAGACTTGTGATTAGATGTTGTTAAAGTGGAGTCAGATTCCCTTTTGATCCAACAGCTGACTTAATTGCTTATCCTGAAGATGCGTAAGATCTATCTTGTAAGTCATTAAGCCATGTTACCGCGTGTCCAGGAGATGACATGGATTCCATTAACAGTAAAAGTGATCGCAGATTAAAGGGCTGACAATTCAGAAAATATATAACGGCTGACTTGACGGCTTAATATAAAAGTGAATGAGATCTAACATGTAAGCGATTAAGTCATGATGCCATGTGTCCCAGTGGGTCTGGTTGAGGTTGTAAAGAAGGAATTAAAGGTTGAGAAAGTGCAGATTGACTTGACACACTTGAATTAATCGCTTAAAGGTAAAGTGATCAACATCTAGAGTATAAGATATTAAGTCATGATGACACATGGCAGTTGGTGGGCCCGGTGCAGCGCAAAGATAAAGTTAAAAGGATGCAGTATGAGAAAGATCGAATGGATCGCTTAATGAATTAAAGGAAAGGTGCAGAAGATCTAGCGTATAAGCCATTAAGTGGTGTTGACGCGTGTCCAGGTTGTTAAAGTTGCATATGCAGTTAGTAAAACCTGAGTAAAGTAACTGGTGGCCAAGTTAAGAAGGATCAGATGGTTGACTTAATGGCTTAGAGGAAGATGCACGAGATCTAATGTTTAAGCGATCAAGTTGTGCTAACATGTTGCCCAAGTGAATAGTGGTTTCCATGAAGTAATGAGAGCTGCTCGATGGATGAGATGTTGTTGAGATCTACGGTTCAAATATAAAGTTTTTAGAATGGTTTCAGTGAGCCGTTAAGCCGTAAGTTTCAAACTAGATGAATTGATTGCAGAGCGTGTGGCCTCTTCAGTAAAATTCAATGCGAGAGACTGATTTGATTGAAGAATATAATTCATTTCTTGAGCTCGAAGATGCCATAATCATCAAAGTGATTTAAGCAAAAATAAAAGTTGCAGCAATCTCGCGCTCTGTGTGACAAATTGCAGAATGAGTAAGTCCCCTGATTGAAACAGTAAGATTCATACTTGCAGTAGGGTTCTAAATTCTAAAGATAAACAAAGTATTGATATAATTTGATGCCATTATCGTAAAAAGCCCTAAGTTCAGAAGATGGCCCCTAGGATTGAATTCACTAGTAATGTAGAGTACAAAGATAGAAATGTGTGGGATGACCTTATACAATAGTTGAGTGGATCTACAAATGATTCTACCCAAATCAAAAGAGTGGTTCCTGTAAATCCTCATTTTAGAGTTGGGGAAGGTTTGTATGATATGGGTAGATGGGCCAAAGATGCCAAGGTTAGCACAAGTAGTATCAATCTGTTTAAAACTGCTTTCGGCCAAAGAAATGCTCCTTCCCCAGAATACAACATATGGGATCTAGATGTGGGAAAATTAATAGTTCCTGGAGTATTCATGGATACAAATTTGTTGATTGTAATAGCTAAAGCTTACGATAAATTATCCAGGGTTCTGAGAGATACAGATGGAAACATACTGCTGAATGTCACAGCTAATGAGATCAGAAAAGTCTTCAATTTTAGTGATCTCTTGGTTAAGATGGATGACATATATTTTGACCACTTCAAAGAGGTGTATAAGAACCAAAAAGAATATTTCAGAAATGAGGCCTTGAAAGGATATTTCAACAAGATAGGGGGTCTAATTGTAGTAGGCCCTAACACACTAGAGCCCTTCAAACTGGATTACTTTAATGGAAAGGCCAGAAGGATGTATAGTGCCCTGTGCCACGTTGAGGGAGAAGTATGAAATAGTGATGAAGGCATACAATGAGGAAAAGGTAAAGTCCATTGAAAAGGACAAGAAGATTGCCATCCTAGAAGGAAAACAACTAGCTCAATACTCTCGTCAAAGGATGCTAACTCAGGATCCACATCAGCTTGGAAGTTCAAGCCCAATAATGAATTTCCCTCCTTCCCTTGCGCCATCAAGTCCAGTTACCCTAGCTGACTTGGAATTAGAAAAGAAAAAAACTAATTGCTGAAAGGACCGAATTGGAAGAATCAAGAAGAAATGTCTTGAAGAATCCTCAACATTTAGAGAAGCAGAGGCATGGGTAAAACAAAAATACTCTGATAAGATACATTCCACCCTCATGCAGTGTACTAAAGAAATAAGTCTTGCTAATCTTTATGTACTAGGAAAAAGGGTTATTAGTATAATAAATGAATATGATGCATACAAGGATCAATAGGGCATGATCATGGATAGGTGGAAAGGAAAAAAAAAAAGATGTTTTGAAATTATTTTATTCCATATCCAAGGAAGTAAACAATGTTGATATTATTTTAACCAGTACCTACAAATGCTAGAAATTAATGGTGGACATGGACATCAAGAGAAGCATCATCATCATAAAGATAAAGGCTTTAAGGAGAGAATATTCAAATGATAGGTATGAGATGTTTCCTAACCTCTTCAAGAAGAATGGTAACATAAATAATGAGGCATTATGGCTAAGAAAAATGAATGAAGCATTGGTCACTAGGACTAACAACATTGTTACTTTGGAAAGCAAACTTTTATTTGTCCAAACTATGGAGATTATCAACAAAGCCCATGTATTTTTTGAATTCTGGAAAGACGAGATTGCGAAGGCAAGTGACATTTGGGTTGAAATTAACAACAAAAAATATGAAGTCATCGGTTTTGATTGGCCAAGTGATGAGGTGTATACCTTTTGGAAGGACAAGTATGATACAATTGATCAAGCAACAGGTGGTAGTGTGTGAGAAACAACAAGTGGCAGTGTTCCTGATTGATGAATGAGACAGACAAAGATAAAGATCCTGCATCAACAAGAACAAAGACAACAAATTCCAGATGGCTTCTTCCAAACAACTTTGAAGTAGTTACAAGTACCTAAGAGGTCAAAAGACAAAATATGTTGAATATTGATTGTAACAAAAGTGGTTATCACTTCATTTGCTATTTTGTCTTTTGTTGAGTCATTTGTTTTGTCTTTATTCCAAATGATCTGTAGCTTGTTACAATCCTGTTCTATAAAAGGATTCCCAAGATAATTGGAAAGGGCTGGAAAAAATTGGATTGTAAATAATTTGTAAAGTTTTAGTCAAAAGGGGAATATAGTATAGTTTGTACTAGATAGTTGCAAGAAATAAAAAATAAAGCTAAGAGATCTTTTGCAGGTTATTGAAGAGGTTATCTCTGAGTACTTTTTGTATACTGGAATATGATTCTCTGAATTTAATACAAAGATCCATATTCTAATCTCTCCTGTGTTATGTGTCTTGTGAGTTATGAATTTTCTGATTCATTAGCATAGACTTTCTCTATGTTTATGTACTTATTTGAGAGTTCTAATCTAGGATCAGATTAAATTAGGCTATGATTTATGCATAGATTCATTTGACATATGCTAGGATTATATTGGTAGTAGGGGTTTGAGATAATTGTGTTATGATCTAGAATCTTTGATGAATATTGATTTCAGTATATTGTATCTGAGTTAGAGTGTAGCCCAATGGATAAAGCACCGATCTAAAGCTGACAAGTTATCTACTATTGCATATCTAGTTGCATATTGTCTGTGTTTTCCTATAAACAAACATTAAAATCCATTAAGTCTATATTTGTGCAAGTTTGTTGTGAATTCCTATCTCATACTCCATTTCATGGTTGATGTTCAATGGGTAATTAACCAATTATCTAGTATCTCTTGGTTATGTTGAGTTATTGTGAGATTACTGCTTGATAATACCATATAGAAATATCATAAGGTATTATAGGGTATCCCCCCTTGGTATAGCAGAACCTAAAGAGTAGAAGTATTGCAAGAGTGCTTGTTAGTTGGTCCTTTTCTTGCATGAACCAATATTTGGAGGTGGCTTCTCTATAAGATAGTCATAAGAAGAAGAGGTTATTGTTGTTTTTATTGCAACATAAAAAGAAACCAATAAAATGTCGACTCTGCTGGGGAGTGATGTTACATTGCGGTGAGTGAGCAAGGTTATTCAAGTTGAGCTAGACTCCCGACCTGCTTACTTATTAATACCAGTCGGTTGACCATTAAACTATAGAGTTTTATCTTTACATATCCCAGTGATTTGTATTACCATTGAAAATATATCAGGATAGATGCTTAGACTTTGTTGATATCTGTAACCCATGAAAACTTTCCATAAAAAAATCTTTATTACTCAAAGTTAGTGTGTATTTTCCCAGCTATTTGTTGGGTGGTGACTCGAAGGAATCTCTGCATCAGTGTTGAGTTATAAATCATTTGATACACCACTATTTAGCAGTGAGTTATAAAAATACCAGATCCAGGATGAAGAGTCGTCCAGAAAATGAGTTGGAAGGTGAAATTCCATCTACTTCCAGAGCTGGGAAATCAATAAATAGAAATTTTGTTGGAACTACTCCCCAAGATTGGAGGCAGAGATGGAAAATAAGAATGGATACTCCTATTCCTCCCAATCATGAAAAAGATAATGTAAAAGTTGAACAAGATACACAGCCAGGATTGGGATTCTATGGGGAGTATTACTCTCAAAGTGAGAGGGTTGATGATGTCCCTAGATATACTAGGAAGGTGGTTCATGGTAAATCCTAGGGACATGAAACAAGGTCCAAATCCAAAAGTAGAGGCAAAGAGAATAGGAATGCTCCTAGTGATCCGAGCTCTACCTCATCTGAAAGAACCCATGCCCATAATCACAGGAGAGAGAGAACTATCATGGAAGAAAATTCAGAGTTTGACATGACTCTTGTAGATTTTGAGGATATTTTTGAAGAAGTGGGTGAACTAGAAAGGAAGATCTGAGAGCATATTTCCTTGAGACAAAGAAGATAAAGAGAGGAAGAGGAGAGAATCAGACATGCTCAGATTCAATCCAACTAATTGAAAAGACAACTGCAATATTTGGAGGCAATAAATGCTACTATTATACCTGAGAAACTTGAACATGAACCTGTTGTCCAGCAGTTGTATGACTCACAGAAACCCAAGGATAAAGGTAAACAAAAGGTAGCACCAATTGAAATAAAGGAGCTAGTGAGTAAAGGGAGTACAGTGGATCCCATGACTAAGTTGGATAATGAGTTGGAGAGAGCCAAACGAGAGAGGGAGATCATAGCCAAAGAATTAGAGAAGGCTGAGTTGGAAGCCTCTACTCTTGAGATGAAAAAGAAAATTGAATTTCTTAGGCAAACCTTTGGTCCTCATCCTGCTGGTGCTGGTCCTAAAATGTCTCTAAATTTAGGAATGAATTTACCACCACTTGTTGATTCTAGAAGTTCTACTACATCAAATAATCAAGGTAATAACTCATCCCAAAGAACTCCTGTCTATACTGAAAGGTACAAACAATTTATTTTCCTTGGCATTCCTGGTTTTCCAAATGAGATTCCTAAAAAAATTAGGGATAAACTTCTTAAATTTGTTGGAAATAATATTATAAAATGTGAAGAACATATAAAGAATTTTATGGATATGATTGATGATTATGCAATTGCACATGATGATGCGATGATGAAATTATTTGTGCAATCATTAACTGAGGATGCTAGGGACTGGTTTCGAGGATTGCCCCATGAATGTATTGGGTCTATGGATGAGATGAAGGAATGTTTCAGAGACTAGTATGGGGACAAGACCAATGAAGGGTTCATGCTGAATGAATTCAAAAACGTAAATAAGAAACCAAATGAAGAAGTGGTGGAGTTCAATATCAAGTTTCAAAGGGCAATGCACAAGTTGTTGCAAGTGATGAGATTGGATGACAAAGTATTTCTTTCTACCTATATTAATGCTTTTGATGCAAAAATGAGTTATTTGTTAAGAGATAAGAACCCTATAAATATTAGAGAAGCATATAAGGTAGAAGTCAATATTGAAACAAACAGAAGAGTTTCTGGAAAAGTGGGCAGGAGAGAAGATTGGAAACTAGCTAGGTACAACAAGAAAGAATTAGATAAACCCTTGAGTACTAAACCAAAGGAAGATGATAATCTCAAATTGATTCTGAATGCTTTGAAAAATTTAAAACCTGGAGAGAATAGTAATAATAGGGTGTCAAACAATGATAAGCCTTCCTATGGAAATTTCAACAGACAACCTAGATTGCAGAATTATCCTTATACTACTCAGTGGAAAGATGGGAAACCTATTGTCCCACAAAAGAAGGATAAATTTGATGAGAAAACTCTTGATCCCCTACACAAAACCTCTGTAAACATGTGCAATGATAAACCTTGGTGTGTAGCTTTCCAATCCCCTCATAATCCTGAGTATTGTTTTATTGCTGCTAGAATATCTTCCACTGAAGATCAAGAAGAAGATGAAGAGGAAGCATATGACAATAGTGGTTGTGCTATGACTTCCTCAAATGTTAATGAAGAAACATATTATCAACTTGATGATTCTGACATACATGATTGGGAGATTGATAATATGAGATGTAATGCCAAAGGATGTGATGAAACCCCTGTCCTTAGAAGACCATCTGATGAAGAAATTGCTGAGATCACAAAAAATATGGTAGCATAAGAAAGGGGAAATTACAACTTAAGAAACAAAATAGTTGGCAGTGGAGATGGAAAACCTGCCGGTATCTTTATCAAGGATACCCCAAATAGTACCAAAAAGCCACAAGAAAAGGAAAAATAGGCCGAAGGTACAAATAAGGTTCTGATTAAAAAATGCAACTAACCTACTGGCCCAAATGTCTATAAGGAAAAGATGAAAACACCAGAAAGTCCCATACCTCATTCTAAAAGGGAGGATAAACCACATAAGGGAGATAAAACAAAACTGACTTCTCAAGTAGAAAATGTGGATTACACAAATCAGAGATCAGACATCTCTGACATGAAATACACCCCTGTGGATATGGGGCAACTTTTGTCTCAAATAACTATTAAGGTACCTCTGCTAGAAATGATGAGGATAGGAGAGCATAAAGAAAAGGCTCTGACATGGATGAAGGATGTTAACTTTACTAAGATTATGGGACCAGAGCAAAACAAGAAAGTGTCAGACAAAAAGGACAAATCAACAAAGGAATCTGATAAGCTTGTTTCAAATATTCCTCAAATCTACTTGGATACCAATATTGTTAGTACTACTGCAGAAACTGTACATCCCTTTTTCTTGACATTATTAATAAATGGTAAAATGTTGGAAAACTGTATGATTGACTCTGGGGCATCTAACACTGTCATGCCTGCAAAAGTTATGAGATCTATGGGATTGAAAGTAGACACACCACATGAGAGGTGCCAAGCTATGGATTCTAGAGAAGTACCTGTCATCGACACCATTAAGGATTTTCCTTATAAATTGGCAGCTTTCCCAGACAAAGTATTAATAATGAGTGTGTTGGTTGTAGACATTCCCCCTCAATATGGAATGTTGTTGTCAAGGAAATGGAGTGCATCTATGGGGGGAAGCATTCAATGTGATTTGTCATTTTCCACTTTCAACATTAATGGTGAAAACATCAAGGTATCAAGGGAGATCAAAACTCCTCATATGTTTGAGGACCAAGATGATAACAATATGAACTATTTTTTGGATACTGAGATGGGATCATTTCAAGTGCATGAGAATCAAGTTGCAAGAAAATTACCACCTGCATTGTTGTATGAAGACATAAATAATTTATCTGAACAAACTGAGTTATGGGTAATGTATTTTGATGGTGCTAGTTCTAGGGAGGGGGCTGGTGTTGGGGTTTTATTGATATCTCCCTTAGGAAGAACCTTCAATTTTTCATTTACTCTGTTGTTTACATGTACAAATAATGTGGCAGAATATGAGGCTCTGTTGATAGGTTTGAGATTAGTTGCAAGACATGGAATCAAATGTATCAGAGTTATTGGAGACTCTAAATTGGTAGTATCTCAGATAATATTCAAATATGCTTCCAAGAATCATAGATTGAAACAGTACCGAAATGTAGTCTGGGATGAGTTAGAAAGTTTTGATGCATTTGGTATTGACTAGATGGATAGAAGCCAGAATAGAATGACAGATTTGTTGGCTAACATTTCTCTAAGGCCAAAAGATATTACTTTTGCTAGAATTTATGAGATAGAAGTTCAGACTAGGCCTTCAATACCAGACAATGTGGATAACTGGCAAGTATTTGATGACGATGTGGATATTCTGAGATTCTTGTATTGTGAGACAAATCTTGACAACAAAGAGATAGATTTCAGTAAGTATGTGAAAACCATTGATGGAAAAGATACTATCTTAGGAAAAGAAATATTGCATTTGAAGTCAAATAAAGTCTCAAAGGGACTAGTTGTTTTAGAAAGAGCCTTTGATAATAAGGATAAACCATACTCTTCTACATGTGTAAATAAGTCTGAAGATTTGGAGGAGGTTAATGTGGGAATTGAGGAAGTTCCTAAAAAAATATTTATTGGTAAAAAAATGTCACCCAAAGTTAAAGAGGATCTGACTAATCTTTTAAGGAAGTACCAAAAGGTCTTTGCATGGACGTATGATGACCTGAAGGAATATAATGAGGAGCTATTCCAACATGAGATCCCATTAAAGGAATATGCCAAGCCCTTTAGGCAAAAGAAAAGGCCCATAAATCCCACCCTAAGACCCAAAATAGAGCAGGAATTAAAGAAAATGAAAGATGTTGGGATAATTAAGCCCATTAGGCATTCTTCTCAAGTTTCCAATTTAGTCCATGTCAAGAAGAAGAATGAGGATATCAAGCTGTGTGTGGATTTCAAAAACTTGAATATATCTTCCTTAAAAGACAACTATGCTCTCCCCAATATGGAGAATATGCTACAAAGAGTCACTGGATGTGAACTAATGTCCATGATGGATGGGTTTTCTGGGTATAACCAGATTATGGTCAAAGAGTTAGATAAGTTTAAAACTTATTTTACTACACCATGGGGAACATATGTATATGTTAGAATGCCTTTTGGTTTAATGAATGCTGGGGCCACTTTCTAGAGGGCCATGGATGTTGCATTCTCAGATTTCTTGTAAACATTTCTTGAGGTTTATCAGGATGACCTCACAACTTATTCAAAGAAGGAAGAACAACATTGTGAACATCTAGAGAATTTTTTTGAAAGAGCTCTGGAATTTGGGATTTCTCTGAATCCCAGGAAATGCATTTTTGGAGTGATAGAAGGTAAATTATTGGGGCACATTGTTTCAAAGGAAGGGGTTAGGATTAACCCAGATAGGATAGCTTCTATTGACAAATAACTCATCCCAAGAAATGTTAAAGGAATTCAATCCTTCTTCAGTCAGGTAAATTTTCTTAGAAGATTTGTCACAAACTTTGCTAAGAAAAGTAGGCCAATTTCTAAAATGCTGAAGAAGGATACAAAAATGGAATGGGATGGAGAAGCCACTCAATCTTTTCAAGAGATAAAGAAAGCTATCAAAGATGCCCCTGTTTTAAGAATTCCTAATTATTCAAAGCCTATGAACATTTTTTCATTTGCATCTTGCCATACTATTGCTGCTATGTTATTGCAAAAAAATGAAGAGGGGTTTGAACTACCCACTGCCTTTTTTAGCAAATCATTACAGGTTGCAGAGCTCAAATATGATATAACTGAGAAACATGCCTATATATTAGTGAAGGTTGTGAAATATTTCAGATGTTATTTGATAGGTGCTATTGTAGTAGCCTATGTTCCATTAGTAGCAGTTAGGGACATCTTGACTCAACAAGAGGTGTCAGGGAAAAGATGTAGATGGATCAATAGGATTCAAGAGTTTGATATAAAAATCCAAATCACTAAGTTGGTCAGAGGAATGGGTTTAGCCAAATTGATGGCTAGTGCAAACTTGAATGCAAACCATATTAATACTCTAGAGGAGGAACAAAGACCTTTTATCTATAACCTTGACCATTGTGATTTGTACAAAAATATTATTTACTACTTAAAAAAAATGAACTGTACACAGGGCATGGATGAGAATAAGAAAATGATATTAAAGCTACAAGTGATCCATTTTTCTCTGATCAGAGATGAGCTGTGGTGGAGGAATCCTAAAGAAATTTTACTGAAATGTATTGATAGAGAACAAGCAAACATGATCCCACAAGAAATTCACAATGGAGTGTGTGGTGGCCATTACATGGCCAAGACTACTGCACATAAGGTTTTAAGAGAAGGATTTTGGTGGCCAAGTATCTTTAAGGATGCTCATCAACTGGTTAAGTAATGTGATGCTTGCCAACGTTTCTCTGGCAAGCTAAAATTCTCAGGTAATGTACCTCTTACACCAGTGGAAGTTCAAGCCCCTTTTCAGCAATGGGGTATTGATTTTATAGGAGAAATAGCTACTAAATATAGTGGAGGAAATGCATGGATAATTGTAGCTACTGACTACTTTACTAAGTGGGTTGAAGCAATCCCCACTAAAAGAGAAACTAGTAAAGTAGTGATTGATTTTTTGTTGAACATAATCACCAGGTTTGGGTTCCCAGAGAAGATAATATCATATAATGCTATGTATTTTAAATATGAGGAGTATATCAATTTTTGTGCTAAATATGACATTCAAGCATCTTACTCTGCACCTTACCACCCACAGGGGAATGACCAAGCTGAGTCCACCAACAAAATCCTACTTAAGATTATTAAGAGAGTTCTAGATACAAACAAGAAGGCATGGGACTCAAAGTTAACATTGGCTGTCTGGGCAGATAGGGTGACATCTAAGAAGGCTATAGGATGTGCACCTTTTGATTTAGTCTATGGGATTCAAGAAAGACTGCCCCAAAATAATCTGATGCAAATGTACAAGTTTTTCCAAATGTATGATGATGATATTGACAGTGACATGCAATTGAGAATTGATGACCTGGTGGAATTGGATGAAGCCAGGAGGGAAGCTTCTGTGAAGAATGCTAGGCTTCAATTGCAGGTAAAAAACTTGTATGATAAAAAGGTAATATCAAGACAATTTGATGTGGGAGATTATGTCCTAATGTGGAATGCCATATTCGAAGATAAAGGAAAACATGGGAAATTTGAACCAATCTGGCTGGGACCATATATTGTCCATGAGAGGTATGGAAATTTTTTTATTTATTGAAAGACCTTACTAGAATCATTTTAGAACTGCCAATTCATGGACAGTTCTTGAAGTTATACTTCTCTTGAAGTCTAATCATCCATGAACAATAGGTTATGTATATAGTGTGTTTCTGTAAGTGTGTTCTTTCTGTCTTAGTTTAGTTTTCTTTTTTGTTGTGTGAGTAGTTTAGTTTAATAGTTGGTTGGTCTACTTCCCCCCCAAGATTCTAATTTCTTGCAATACCTACAGGAGGTATTCATCCCCAGAAAGAGCCACTGTTAGGTTTGGTTAATTTTGTTTTCCAAAATAATGAGTCCTTGGTCTGTATTTGCAAAAAGGTCTTATGTAAAGTCTTGAAATCCTTGCTTTCATGTTTCAAAGTGCAAATTTGGTCTTCAAACCCTAAGCGTCAGAGTGGTTTCTAATTTTGGTTTAACTATTTGCCACTTAAGTCATGTATTTACCATGTGTTCTTTTAAAATGGGTAGAATTCAATAGTTTGTAGGTTCCTAACACATTCACACTTTATTAATTCCTAAGTCTTAAACCCGCAAATATTTTATTAAACCACTATGTGTCAAGCTATTACATTTTGATCTAATGGTTCGCTTAATGGATTAGTCCTGAGATGCATGAGATCTAATGTATAAGCGATTAAGCAGTGATGACACGTGTTTTTGGTGGGTCCAGCATCAGAAAAGGCTTTAGTTAAATAGTGAGCAGATCCTTTTTCATCCAACGGTCCACTTAATGACTTACTCTCAACATGATCGAGATCTAGCATATAAGTCATTAAGTCTAAATGATGCTTGTCCTTGGAGTAATGTGGGCCCTATCGCAAGGTTTGATGAAGAATAAAGTTCACCTAGATCTAACGGATGACTTAATAGCTTAATCCAAAGATGCACACCATCTATCATGTAAGCGATTAAGTGGTAGCAACATGTGGCAGTTGACAGGCCCGAGACTTGTGATCAGATGTTGTTAAAGCGCAATCAGATTCCCTTTTGATCCAACATATGACATAATTGATTATCCTGAAGATGCATAAGATCTATCATGTAAGCCATTAATCCATGCTTCTATGTGTCCAAGAGATGAAGTGGATTCCATTAATAATAAAAGTGATCGCAGATTAAAGGGCTGACAGTTCAGAAAAGATCTAACAGCTGACTTGATGGCTTAATTGAAAAGTGAATGAGATCTAACATGTAAGCAATTAAGTCATGATGCCATGTGTCCTAGCGGGTCCGGTTGAGGTTGTAAATAGGAATTAAAGGCTGAGCAAGTGCAGATTGATCTGACGGTTGACTTAATCACTTAAAGGTAAAGTGATCAACATCTAGAGTATAAGAGAATAAGTTGTGATGACGCATGGCAGTTGGTGGGCCCGGTGCAATGCAAAGATAAATTAAAAAGGATGCAGTTTGAGAATGATCAGATGGCTCACTTAATGAATTAAAGGAAAGATGCGGAAGATATAGCATATAAGCCATTAAGTGGTGTTGATGTGTTTCTAGGTTGTTAAAGTTGCATCCGTAGTTAGTAAAACTTGAGTAAAGTAACTGGCGGCCAATTTAAGAAGGATTAGATAGTTGACTTAATGGCTTATGAGGAAGATGCACGAGATCTAATCTTTAAGAGATCAAGTCATGATGACATGTTTCCCGAGTGAATAGTGGTTTCCATGAAGTAATGAGAGTCACCCGATGGATGAGATGCTCTTGATATCTATGGTTCAAATTTAAAGTTTTTAGAATGGTTTTAGTGAGTCGTTAAGCTGTGAGTTTCAAACCAGATGAATTGATTGTAGAGTGTGTGGCCACTTTGGTAAAATTCAATGCGAGAGACTGATTTTATTGAAGCATATAATTCATTGCTTGAGCTCAAAGATTCCATAATTATCTTCTCCTTCTCCTTCTCCTTCTCCTTCTCCTTCTCCTCCTCCTCCTCCTCCTTTATCACCATTGAAAACATGAAACAATAGAACTGTTGCAGAAAAAATTAGAGAAAATACAATAATGAAAACATCATCTTTATTGATTCAAATCTTACAACTTATCTTTTCGACTACTCTGCCTTTCCTGAAAACATTACAATGTAAATAGGCCTCATTTTTACCCCAAATACGACCAACTACTTCTAAAACTTCCCACAAACCGACTGGAATTGGTTAGAAACCGATTGTTGTCGTTTTGTGACAATAACAAAAAAGTTGTAAAATGTTGTCAAGTTGACAACTACATATATTAATTGTTTTAAACACTTAAAAATGACTATTAAAAGGTTTTAAAACTATTAAAACTCTCAATCTACCCCTCAATCCCACAATTAGCCCTTATAGGCTATTATTTGCCCACTTTGGAAATTACATCCATATTATCATTTTGTCTACTCAATTAAATTAAAATGGCTCGAAAAGCCATGATACATTATTAAATGAACTATTAGGTCTCCTTTGTCTTCAATTATTCTTGGATCTCCATTAGGGCTTCATGGTGACCCCTAGGCTCTAGGTGCCCCTGCACCAAGGACAATGACACTAATTGACATCGTCTTGTCATTTTGAACTCGAATTTCAATTACAAGTTCCTCTTTGACACTCCTTTCTAGATCTATTTTAATTATCATGTCGAGTATAAGAACTGTAGCTCTTTATTCATGCTGATTAGTACACAATTTCATATCTTTTGATTGGTTCTTTTTGTATCAAATCAAGTCACATCAATCAATAGTAAAAAGGTGCGAATATTATTCCAAATCACTTTGCATCCAAATCTCACCTACCTCAATTGGTTTGAAGTTGGATCAAACGGAAATCTTCCCAAATGAAATAGTGTATGGGAGTAGGTTTGAAATCTAGTTTGCATGATTAGACTAGCAACCAATTTCTCCAAGATTAGACTAGCAAGCATCTACTCCCATTTCACATCCTTTCAAATTTTAATTTTAATTTTTACAGGTATTACACAAAAAATAAAATAAAAATATAATTTAATATAAGGAAGATCATGCATACATAAAGGATCCTTAATTTTCTTATTCTAGGGTCATGCTTCTATCATTTGCTCAAGTATTTTACATAGACAATATGAAAAAATTCTTTGAGAAGACTTTTCTCTCTAATATTTTGTAATGATAAGAATATAGATGAAATTTTATTTATTAGTTCTAAATTATTGTGTATTTAACTTATATTAAATTGTAGCATTGGGAGTTTCTTTATAGTTATGTTAATTCTAATTCTCTCTATGCATATTAGACTATAGATACTCATGTTTAGATCTTGTCCTTAATCCTCTATATAGATATTATTTTTCCTATGTTTGAGTTGTATTTGGTAGAAATAAATCATATTTGTATGATTACAATATTTTCTTAGTCTAGTTACTTCGAGAGTGAAACTTTGTGTTCATACTCCTCTGGCTGATTACTTAAATTTTTTCCTTCTAGTTTTAGTTCACGTACCTTTATTTCCTTCTAGTTAAAAGAATAGCTTGTAAGAAACCAAAGACATAATATGATAGGGATTCCCCTCTTAAATAATGAGGAATATTGTTAATCCAATAGTAATCTATACGACTATTCTAAATGTTGTCATTGTGCATTGGACAAGTCAATCCATTTTGCAATAATTATTAAAGTGACAAATACATTTATCAAAATTAATGCACAAATAAACCTTTTAATTGGTATCTTAAAATTTAAATCTCTATAATTATTTTTTGATAGATATGCAACAAAAGTGATGTTTATTTAATTGGTATCTTATTTTTTAGATGAATAATTATCTTGAACAATAAAAATAATAAAGCCTTTAAGCAATGAAGAACGAGAATTAGCTAGAGGGGGAGAGGGGTACTAGTTGTCCAACTTACCCCATACATCAATGGGCTCTATAGTAACATCATGGGGCTTTGATCCATCATTTCCTTATTTATATTATTTTATTCTTCATTTGGCTAAGTGTCATGAGAAAGATACACAAAAAGAGAAAAGTAGGGAAATTTTCTAAAGTATTAGGCTGATTATTAAATCCACCCTTCAAAGCTTTAGGACAGGTAAAGTGGTGACAATAATATTGAAACCACCTTGATTTAGATTGATCTTTCGATCTTCTCACAAGAGGTTGCAAATTAAATGAATCAACATCTAGCTCTCTATGTATTGATTGACTACATCAATAATATGTCCATGAGGTGTTGGAGGGAATCTATAAATAGTTTGTGAGAGATTTGGCACAATGATCTAAGAGCGTATGGAGGCATTTCATTTCCAATGTAACCTTTTCATATTGTATCCAAATTTATATAATAATATTGAAGCAAATCATTTCGTTTGTGTAAAGGAAAAAAATATGATCAACTACATTTCTAGAAAATAAAGAAATTTGTTTTCCTTTACATATGCTGAAGATAATTTCGACCTTGAAAGTGTTGGGTCCCAAAATTGCTACTCCACTTCCTAGAAAAGGTTTCCACTCACAAGGTCAAGGTTGTAATCATGCAAATGAAATCAGAGCATGGATAGATTGCAAAGGGCTAACAATTCTATCTCTATTCAAGAGTTCTCTCATATGCTTCAAGATAGTGTTAGACTTAGGAGGGAGTTTCTAGGGGTATGCCTTGACGGATATTTAAATAATAAAAATGGCTTGTAAAAAATAACTACAAAAAAACCCAATTGTAATCTTAACCCCAAATTCTATTACTAGGTCAAGATAGATTGTTCGCACAAACCCCTATGTAGAAGATACAACTATGGAGACATAACCCACATTAAATGTTGGAAACAAGGTGATTTGTTTTTTACAATATTATCTTATGTGAAAAATCTGAAAATAAAATTACCAAATATGAAATATGTATGTGAGTTCAAAATATACACAAATAGTAAATTTAACAAACCATAGAGACACCAAATTTATGTGCAGAAAGCATTTTGGTAAAAAAATCCGTATTGAATAGAGGGAAAGTATAGTATTGATCTTCAATGAGATATACAACAATACAATTCTTTATTTCCAATCGATAACACCATGATACCAACAAGAACCCAACATATAACCCTACCAACTCATGGCTCCAACTTGTAGAGAACTATGAGAGGGAAAACAATTGTAGAATATGTTGGTATTTTCTACCACGATTGGCCTATCAAAGATAACTGATCTAAGATACCTTCATCATGGGCTAAACTCTATCATACATGAAAGCACAAAACATCATGTTTTCCAACCTTAGTTCCTAAGTCATTGAGTTATCTAGGATTGGTTACTAACATGACATCTTTTTCTCCCTAAGGCTTAAACCATAATTTTTTTTTTTTAAAATCTTTTGTACCTTAGTCTTTTGGACATGTAATATATTTAGATTGACTGGCTGGCCTATTCACTCATCACTTAAGTTATTGGCTCAATTCCTTTTCCACCATCAGTTGACCAGCCTTACCCTTCGAAGACACCTTCTTCCTCGGTATTCATGCCCATCACAACATTACAAGAGGAGATGAAGTCAACATGTGTTAGCTTGCCATATTGTAAGGATCTTCCATGTGTCTACTTGGGTCCCAAACCATGAAGGAAAGAATGGAAACCATAGTGCAAGGGATCATGATGTGTATGGTTGTCAACTTGTAATGTTTTGATATGATGCCACATGGTGTGACATGCCAAAGTATCTTTCTATAGTGCAACCTCATAGTCACAAGGTCTGTAAGGGGCTGTAAAAGCTACAAAAATGCATAAATTTGAAATTTGCAAAATTCACAGGGTAGTTTTTCGAGCACTTACCGACAGTGGGTAGTCGACCGGGTGCTGATGTCAGTGGATCATCTCAAAATGATGCTTCCTCATAGGAACTACCATCTTATCTGCAGAGCTCTTTGAATTACTATGGAGGAAAGTGGAAATGAATAGTGAAATGGTAATTTTTGAGGCTTATATTGGTTTTTTGAGCCATTTAGGAGTTCTAAAAATCCTCCCAGACATTTACACCTACATTTTTGTTCTCTTTTTGATCAACCAGGAACCAAATCGAAGGTGCATAAGGTGTTTTCAGCAGCACAGTCCCATTCTTACAACAATTTCAAAAAAACTACAGATTTGCTTCATTTGTTCCAAACATCAGTCAACATTGCACATTTTATCATAAATCTTGGTCAGAAATCTTATTATCAGTCTCATCACATACCTTGTATACGTACATTTTCACGTAATTAACTTAATAATCATGTGTTTATTTTTAAACACACCTTCTTTTCCACTTCTTCTACTCCATTCTTTCTTGTCCTAAACCGCTTCCTGCAAGTGATACGTTCTTTCAATTGAGGGATTTTATTCTTTTCCTTTGATTTCATTCCCGAGGGGGCATGATCACAATATCATCAATTAAATTTTTTCTCAAAACTGCATTAAAATGACTTCATTATCAAACAAACTAGGGGCATAACAATTTCCTTGACTAAAGTCAGAACTATTGGATAGAAAGATTTGGTTCTCATAAGCTAGATATCTTGTGTTTCCTCATTTTTAAAGAAAGATTTTTATTAAGCTCCTGGCAGCTTCTTACTAACTTTTGGACGACAACCAAGTTTAGAATCAGTATTATCAATCTTTGGACGAAAACCAAGTTCAGAATTGGTACCTTTAAAATCTTTTATTGATCTTTGGGTGACAATCAAGTTCAAAATCAATTTCTATCAGTTTAGTTCGATCAAGTGCGAGACTGAACTCATCAACATTTTGTTCGACAACCAAGAATGGACTTCTCAATCTTTCTAAAGTCAAAATAAAAAACTTTCTTTGAATCAATGCGCTGCTCGCACATCAATTCAAAGAGGGGCAAATGTAACCACCTAAATTTGGTCTGTTCCAACTATGGACCCTATTTTCCCTAAGTGTGATCAT
>MU225710.1:2591284-2605951 GCA_018584345.1 Thuja plicata | reverse complement strand
ATATATATATATATATATATATATATATACAATTCATAATTTGCAACGTTAGTCAATATGAAAAATTCAATTCTTAAATATACTTTTCATTAAGTAATGCTCAAACATGGTGTTTCCATAATCCTAATATTACGACATATTATTCATGCTATTTCCTAACTTTAAAGCATTATTCATGAAATAATCAAATCTAATCATGATTTCAAATCACATATCTAAGCATGTATAACCAAAATCAATAATATGTTCTAGGTTCTAATCCGCATCATAATATAATCCACATAATATAATCGTCATCATAAATTTTAATCCTTGACTTACAAATGAACATGCGTAAACCGAATCATAAGAACATGAACTCATTAACTCACATGTCACACTAGTCATTCTAGATCTTATATAAATCATGATGTAGTTTTATCGAAATTACATAAGCATTAATGTTATCAATTCTAAAAACACCCAAATGGCATAAAATCAAATAACCAATTCCTCAAGTAATAGTTACAAAAATGTCCTGAAACTCAACAAGTTATTTCATCAACTATCCTTTAACCTTAAAAGAATTTCACATCTTGACATAATTCCAATCTTGATTATAGTTTTCCTGAACAACTCATATCAATATGTGTACCCAAATTGAAACATATCACCATTCATCTAAGTCAATCATCATAATGTATCATATGGTCAACATCATGAGTATGGAAAGTGTCGTAAATTATAAATTATCATCATCTAATTTAACCAAATCCCTATCAAAAGGGTAAAACCTCCTAATTCATCAAAACATAAATCCAATTACTAGGTCTATCAAAATGGTAATTGGAAAAGCTATGATGGTTTTGGGGTGAGGTCTCACACTTTCTACCTTTTGTATCTCAAGTATCAACTGTTTAGATTCTACAATCTTCTCATAATGTAGTTTGCATTAATTTGCTTCAGTTGATAGAATTTGTGCACTAGTTTATAGATCTTCATCTATTTTAGCTATCTTTTCACTATGCTCGATAGTGAAGTGCTCTAGTGTGTATAAATTTTGAACTAAGTTAACTAATTCTGATATAACTGGTTCTAATGTAGTTACTAGTTCATAAAGTTTCACCTTATTCTCTTCCACTTCTTGGTTGATTTTCTTAGTGAGTTTGTACTGGTACTTCTCTTCTTCTCATTCCTTTATGAACTTCTCGGCGTCTACATTCTATGTTGTGATTGCCTCGGTCAAAACTACAAGTTGATCAATTATGGGCAGAGTTTGATCAATCTATGTGTCTGGTACTACTTGCAATAGGATTTCCTTGGTTGTTTCTAGGACTTATGTATTCTTATGCTCCTTTCTGAGCTTGTCATGTATTGCTTTCCTTTTTCATAGTTCTCCATACCTTGATAATGACTCGGGATCCAGTATCCTTAGATCAAAGTCAGGCATGTCTATTATCTCCTCAAGCGTTATTGGTTTGCTTCCTTTCTTTTTCTTCTTTTTCTTTTGAATGGTACTACAAGCAAGGGTATGAAGGATTATAGTAAGATCATTTTCTTTCTCTATTTCTTTTGGTGATTTATTGGGATGTGTGGTGCCTTTGGTATGTTTCTTAGTGTGAACTTATTGTTCGGTTGTAGACGTCTCTACTTCAACTTTTTCTTGACCTGCAACCTTGTCTTCCTCTTTAGTGTTCTTGGCAGGTGCATCAGTTTGTTTTTCCTCTCCACTTGTATCTTTCTTCTCCCCATGCCCATCACTTTTGTCCATCGGTATGTTTGCATCAGGCTCAGGTGGTGTCTTCTGTGATTTAGTAATCACATTGATATCTTGTATTAAGTAAAACATTTTTCCTGATATAAGTGTCAGTGCAACATCAATAGTGACCTATTAACTTGTTGCCTCAGTGTTAGTGGTGACTTCTTCATCTGCCTTGGATTTATTATTAGGATCTTTATAGGTGACATATTGTATGGTTATGTCTTGTTCCCCTAACGATTGCAATATTTTAGGAATATCATTCATGACTTTGGTTCCTTATGTGATTAAGTCAATGGGAGTAATATGCTTGGTGTCATTAATGAAAATATACTTGAGGATCAGTGTGGCCTCTTTCTCCTCATTGTGAGATGTCTCGATTAGAGCCAGTACCTGCTTGGGTGGGTTAAATATTTGTGTCCAAATCTTATTGCTTTCTATATCAATCTCTTCTAACCTGTCTTGCAGTACTTTGCATGCTCTTGTCTTTGCAAAACAATTCTTGGAGTGCTCTTACACGGTTGAGTCAATTTATTCAACTGTAGACTAGGTCATGAATGTAACTAGGGATCTCTCCCTCATCTGTTTCTCTGTGTGCAATGCATATGTCCACCTAGTTGATATTTTGTCATTTAGCTCTTGTGAAATATGAATGCCAAATTGTAGAGGACATACTTGTATGCTACCGTAATTTTAATGATTGCTTCCTCTAATTTATTCTGATCCTCGATAGATAGATTTACCCATTGTCTAATCTTATGATGTGAGATACTGTTGGTATTGATGATTGAATCTACGATTTCATCAATTTTATTTTGTATTTTGGCCTTTTCTACTTGGATCCTTTGTTTTCGTTCATCCTTTTCAGTGTCATCCTTGTCTTCTTTTCCTCTTAGATATCTACTTCTTTGTTTTTGTGTTGATTTCCTAGTTGAATATGTATTCTTCCTTTTCTAATAAGTTCTCACAGTTCCTTTCTTCATGGGTGGTGAGTCTACCTCTTTTGTTGTTTTGGTTCTTGTTCTTGATGCAGCCGTTACATTAGAAATTTGTGATTTCTTTGCTGGTGGTGCATCTGATTTGATAGACTCTAAATCACTTAAGTATTTACCTTCACCAATGGGTGACTATTCCTCGGTGATATCTACTTGTTGTTCCAACTCTTCATCATTTACCAAAATTTTCTTCTGAAGAGTATTCATTATTTTTTGTCTTCTTCCTATCTATTTTCTTTACTACTAAATGAATCTTTATTCTTGAATTGGCTGCCTCATATGTGCTAAATCTTTTCAAATTTTTGTTAACTAGTTTATTCAGCAGGGTTTCAATAGCCTTTGTAGCCTGATCAATGTCAATTTCATAGTCCAAAGGTGGTAACCATGCTGTTCTTGGTTGTGCAGGTTTGATGAGAGTGATGTCGGTGTCCACTATAAAACATATCTCATCCTTGTATTTCTCCACTATTTGATCATGGATTCCCATCCTCTTATACATCCTAGTCTTGAATGTGGAAAAGTAGCCATCCATTAAAGGTGTGAAGTTATCTCTTAGTGACTTAATGAAATGACTAATCTGTGCAGTGATTGGTTGGTTTGTGTCCCAAGTGACATTACCGATAGAAGGAAAGAAGTTCTGTAAATAGAAGAATGTGCACATTAGGAGGGAATAAAACTTACATGTATTAGATCAGGTTGATCTAATTGTTCTTATGTTCTCTTCTAGTTGCTTCAGTAGCAGCTTGGATAGGTCTAGTTGCAGTCCCTTCTTCACTATTTTATATGCAGTGTCAACTTATCCACATGAAATGTTGTTCATTCTGCTTGCTTGAAATATCATGTACTTGATCACATATGCACTAAATTTCATCTCAGGGTTGGTGATGGAATTAACTTTCAAACATTTGCCATCCCACTCGGATCCAATTAACTTTTCAATCTCGGGGTGTGAAGGGTGTTTTAGGGATTTTGCCTTCTTGAATATTGGATAACTAGTTACTGCATGAATTACATCCTTTGTGATTGGTTTTGGTTCGTCCAACCACATCCTTCCATCATGCACTCAGATGAGTACTATGCGTATCCATTCAGTTTTTAACTCTGTCGAGAATAGTAGGGCATTGATTAACCCTTTCACCTTAATGTGTTTGTGCTCATCTTTTAGGTTTTTGTCATTGCATAACTTCTAGTAATCTTCAACAATATCCAAATCTCCAATCTCTGCATAATTTTAGTAAATGTATGTGTGGATGTTTTCAACCATAAAAACCTAGGAGGGATACTCGAACACGCTCCTTTGTCGTTGAGTTGAGTAGCTACATCAGGGCAGAACATGATGGTGCAGGAGCACCTTAAGGTCTTGCAAAGATCTTTGAATCATTTTGGCTTGTAGGTTAGTTTTTCCAACCACCAGAGTAATAATGACTATTTATGAAGTCCCATGTGTGTTTTGTGTGTTTCTAGAGTTAGGAGTGATTAGGGTTTAGTGGTTGATGAGATCAAATATGAACTAGGTGTTTAAGTCCTAGGAAGTCAACCTAATGGTCAAACTTGGGTTGAGATCCAAAAATGGAGTGTCAATTGGGATTTTGATGTTTTTAGGTGTTTGAAGGTCTTATATGATGATTTGAAGTCAATTTGGGTCATTAGGCATAGTGGTTTGACAAAATGCAAAAAGTTGTAAAAATTACTCATGACAACTTTTCAATTTTGAAAAGTTGTCATGAAGACATTTCCTAGAATTTAGAAAAGGGATTTAATGGTGCCCAAATCCCAAACTTAGAGTTTTATCTTGGAGGGATAACATATTTAAGTTAGTAGAAACCCTAAACTAAGGGTTGGTCATCATAGTGTATGACCTGAGTATTACAAAGGAGAAGTTTTAACTATTTTTCTATAACAGAGCTTTGATCGAGTTGTTTAATGGAGTGAAAGTTTTGAATTAATACATTAAGATATTTTGTGTTGACATGTAGAAACTTCTTGTGGCATTGGTTTGGTTCTTTTGTGTCACTGGTTAAGCTTTTGTAAACTCTTTCTCTTTTATTGGTTCGCTGTCTAGTTCTGGTCCAGACATGTACATATGAACCCCTCTTGAAATCAAGTAGGGGAATCCTTGTACAGTGTAAATATGGCCTCTTGGAATCAAGTAGGGGACTCATTTTATAGTGTAAATATGTCTTTTGGAGTCATTTTGTGAAGGGGAATCTTTTTTAACACCAAGCCATAGGGTGCCACTACATTTTGGTTAGGATATTGGATGAGACAGTAGCAAAGAAGCTTGCTAGATGGATTGGATGAATCCAATCAAAGGTGGGAACATGTAGAGGAGAGGGTCCTTGATAATTGGATGCAAGGAGATGATCAAAGGAGTTGAATAGATCACCTAGTTCAATCCAAGAACACAGACTGGTTTACATGTTCCCAAAACCCTTAAAAATAGGGGTTTCTTGAAAAGCCCATGTACAGATAGAGTGGGAGACTAAAACCTAATAAATCCTAGAGATTTGGTAGTCACTAGAATGAATCCATAATGGGTTCAAAGGGATATGAAGAGATTTTGTGAAGAATCTCAAGAAAACCAATTCTAGGAGGCCTAATTGAGCATAAATGCTACAAGGCCCCCAAACAAGAAAACCAAGGACTCTATTGGAAACATATTTGAAGATTATCCAATTAAGTTGGAAACTATTTGAATGTGGCCTAGAAAATGTCAGGGAACCCATCCTATTAGCTAAGAGAGGTTTGGGAAGTATTAGTGGTTAAATGGAGCCATTGGTGTACAATGGAGTGTAGAAGGGATTAATGGTACTTTGAAGTTGGTGGGAAGTTAAAAGTGAGAAAGGGAATCACAGAAACATCCTTTGGATAGGGTAGAGAAGGATACCCTAAGAAGACCCAAGGAGAGGTCTTTATTGGAGAAAGAGTGCTCTTGAGAGTGAGCTCCCCATCAAATTTTTATAAGAGCCATTGAAAAGGCTTGGGAGTTGGTTAGTGTATGTTAGAGAGGAGTGAATCCATAGGATAAAGCACCATGGTGACCAATGAAAAATTGGCAAGGGATTCATCAGAGAAGAAAGAAAAGAATAGGCTTCTTGAAGAAGCTATGGAAGAAATGAAGTTGAAGTTGGCAGAGGTTGTAGAGACAACCAACAAGATCAGAGAATAGATGAGTGAAGATAAAGATAAAGGAAAGAAATAAGTTGAGGAGGAGATAGAACTAGAGCCTAACCCTCTTCTACCTGAGGAACCATTCCTCAAGGCCCTTAAGGAATTAAGTGGTAAGGCCCTAGAAGGAATTATAGTTTTCTATGGTAAGATGGATGTAGAGATGGTTATGGAATGGATTGAAGGTATGGAGAACTATTTCAAATGTGATGGAATCACACAAGCACAAAAGGTGAAGATAGCCAAATCAAGGCTAAGTGGACAAGCATTGACTTGGTGGAAGTTTCTGCAAGAAGAAAGAGAGAAAGAAGGGAAGAAGCCAATAAAAATTGGAAAGCTATGGTGGCTAAGATGAAAGAAAACTACCTTCCAGAAGACTATGATATCCAACTACATAAGAGAAAGAAAAACCTTAGACAAAAGGACCTAGATGTGCCATCCTATACAAAGGAGTTCCAAAAGCTTTGTCTTAGGTCTAGGGTATGAGAGATAGAGAGAATCAAGGTTTATCAGTACCTTAATGGATTAAGGTGGAATATACAAGAAGAGCTCAACCTCTTTACTCTAACCTCCATTCATAGTTGTTTCCAAATGGCCTTAAAAGTGAAAGATAAACTTAGAAAGAAGAAAGACTCAAACTCAAGGGGTAGAGGAAGAGGTAGAGACTCTAGAGGAGGATACATAGGTGGTTCTAGTAGAAGAGGAAATGAAAATAGAAGCCAAGGAGACTCTAGGGGTGCTGAAAAAAACCACGAGTCTAAAAGTAGAGGAGGATATAACAGAGGAAGAGGAAGATCAGGTGGGTTTGGAAGGAGATCACACTTTGCTACAATGAAGTGTTACTTTTGTGGCCAATTAGGTCACCTTTCTTATAGATGTATAGATAAGCCAACAAATTCACAAGGAGAGAAGAAGATTGCCTATGTACAAGAAGAGGACATGACAAAACAATCAGAGATCAGTCTAGATTCAGAGAAGGGAGAGAACCTCATGCTTAGGAGGATTTTCATCAAAGAACCTAAAAAGGATGAACACAAGTAGAGGAGGGATATTTTAGAGTAAAATGTAAGATGCTTGGTAAAGTATGTAGGGTCATTACTGACTCTAGATATACTGACAATGTATCTCAAAGGAGGTAGTACAAAAACTTAAGTTGGACAACATTCTTCATGAATGCCCTTACAAAGTAACTTGGTTGAATAAGGGACCAAATATCTTGGTGAATGAACATGTAGGTTGATTTCACTATTGGTAAGTATCAAGATAAGATACGTTGTGATGTGTTTCTAATGGATGCATGCCATCTGTTGCTTGGCAGACTATGGAAGTATGACAAAGAAGAAGTTCACCATGGGAAGGAGAATAAGTACTCATTCAAGAAGAATGGAGTAACTTATAAGATACAATCATTAATAGAAGAATAAATAGTGGAGAAGATAGACTCCAACACTCTTCTAATGAGTGGAAAAGAGTTTTTAAAGGACATGAAAGATGAAGGTGAAATTGGTTATGCTATTCTAGCAAAGCCAAAGGAGGAGGAGACACCTAAACAAGTACCCATGCCAACAAAAGTGAAAGAGTTGCTAGATCAGTTTAAAGAAATCATTTGTGAAGGGAATCCAGCTACACTACCACCAAAGAGAGAGATAAGTCATCAGATTGACTTTGTGCCAGGGGCATCATTGCCTACAAGGCTGCATACAAAATGACACCAGAACATAACAAAGAGATAACAAGGCAGGTTCAAGAGCTATTGGATCAAGGATTGATCAGGAAGAGCATAAGCCCATGTGCTATCCCAGTGGTGTTGGCTCCTAAAAAGGGAGGTAAGTGGAGAATGTGCATTGATTCTAGGGAAATTAATAGGATAGCTATTAGATATAGATTTCCTATTCCTAAAATAAAACATTTAATGGATTGTTTAGGGGGTGCTAAGTACTTCTCAAAGATTGAATTGAAGAGTGGGTACTATCAGATTAGAATGAAAGAGGGTGACAAGTGGAAGTCAGTCTTTGAGACTATAGAGGGGATATATGAATGGATAGTAATGCCCTTTGGGCTTACCAATGCACCTAGTACTTTTATGAGGGTCATGAATGAAGTCTTGAAGGATTACATAGATGTATTTGTAGTTTTCTACCTAGATGACATCCTGATTTTTAGTAAAACAAAGGAAGAGAATATGAAACACTTAGAATTTGTGTTGAAGAGGTTGCAGGAGGAGAAGCCCACCATAAATCTTGAAAAGAGTGAGTTTATGAAATAAGAGTTAGTCTACCTAGGATTTGTAGTATCCCAAGGTGAATTGAAGATGGATAAGAGTAAGGTTGAAGCAATTTTGGTTGGCCTACTCCTAAGACAGGGACTAAATTCAAAAGATTCCATGGGTTAGCCCAATTATATAGGAATTTTATTAGCAAATTTAGTGAAATTTGTGCACCATTCCTTGATACTATCAAAGGAGGACTTAAAAAAAAGTTTGTTTGGACCAAGGAGGCCAATGAAGGATTTGAGAAATTGATGAGGGAAGTAGCCACCCAACCAATACTGGTTTTACCAATTTTTGATAAACTTTTCATTGTGGAGTGTGATGCTAGAAACATAGCAATAGGTGCAGTCCTAAGTCAGGAAGGAAGACCAGTAGCCTTCTTTAGTGAGAGTCTTAGAGGCAAATTATAGATACTCCTCATATGGTCTTGAGCTTTATGAATTGGTGCAGGCTCTTAAGAAGTGGAGGCACTATTTGTTGCCCAAAGAATTTATGGTTTATACTAATAACCAGGCCTTAAGATACATTAATACACAAGAGAAGCTTAGTTTAAGGCATATAAAATGGATGGAGTTTCTGCAATCATACACCTTCACTATTAAGCACAAAAAGGGGGTGAATAACAAGGTAGCAGATGCCCTTAGTAGGAGATTGCTCACCATCCAAGAGATTTAGTTGCAGAGTACATGAATTGAAGGATTCAAAGACCTATATGAGGGAGATACTGATTTCTCAGAGATTCATAAGGTGTTAATTATTTTGAAAATCACTTCCATAGTGAGTTTTCAGACTATACCTTGTAGAATGGATTTTTGTTTAAAGACAAACAATTATGTATTCCAAGGGGTTCTATGAGGTATAATTTCATCCAAGAGAAGCATAATGGAAGTTTGAGTGGACACTTTGGGTTGAATAAGACCCTAGATTTAGTGGAAAGGTTCTATTGGTGGCCTAAAATGAAGAAAGATGTTAGAAGGTATGTGGAGTAGTGTGGAGTATGTCAAATTACAAAGGGGACATCATCAAATGCAGGTCTTTACCAACCATTACCATCCCAAGTAGACCATGGGAACACACAAGTATGGAATTCATAGTGGGGTTACCTAGGACTCCAACTGGTTTAGACAATGTGTTTGTGATTGTGGACATATTTAGTAAAATGAGTCATTTCATTCCATGTAAGACAACTCATGATGCCAGTCACATTGCCCACCTTTTATTCAAGGAGATAGTTAGGATACATGGCTTACCAATAAGTATTGTTGCAGACAGAGATGTGAAGTTTGTGGGGCACTTTTGGAAGACCCTATGGATAAGACTAGGAACTAACTTGTCTCATGGATCTGCATATCATCCTCAAACGGAGGGTTAGACAAAAGTGATCAATAGGATTCTTGGAAACTTTCTAAGATGTTTTACAAAAGAGTATGGGCAAGGATGGGAACAAGTTATCCCACAGACAGAGTTTTCCTATAATGATAGCGCAAATAGGACTACTGGTAAGAGTCCATTTGAGATTGTATATGAGATACAACTAAGGGGTGTAATGGAGCTTAGATACTTGAAAGGATATGAGGGAATCAGTGGACATGCAGATGACTTTGCACAGTTAATGAGAGAAGTCCATGAACAAGTAAAGAAGACTATAATGGAGGCCAATCAAAAGTTGAAGGCTAAGAAAGATGAAGGAAGAAGAGACCTAAAATTTTAGGTAGGAGACTTGGTGATGATATTTTTGAACAAGGCTAGATTACAAAAGGGAATACCGAGCAAGTTACAAATGAAAATGATTGGACCATGTAAAGTGATAGCAAAGTATGGTGCCAATGCCTATAAGATAGATCTGCCAAAAGAGATGTCTATTTACCCCATTTTCAATGTGAAGGATTTGATTCCATACAAAGGACCAGAAATAGATGAAGGAGATTATAGTATAGAGGTATCTAGGGATGTGGAGGAACTCAGAGTACCTTTTCAAGTGAAGCCACAAGTAGAAATAATTCTAGATTTCAGGGTGAAGAAGAAAACAAGAAAGAAAGACTACATGGAGAACTTGGTGAAGTGGGAACATAAACCTAAGTCAGAGGCTACATGGATAGTAGAGGAAGAATTAAAGAAGCATGGAATAAGTAGGGACTTCATCACACCTAAAGTACCTTGATTTTCTTGTTGCAAGGGGAGGATGGTGCAGGAGCACCTTGAGGTATTGCAAAGATCTTTGAATCATTTTGGCTTGTAGTTTGGTTTGGCCAAACAATAGAGTAATAAGGAATATTTATGAATTACCAAGTGTGTTTTGTGTGTTTCTAGAGTTAGGAGTGATTAGGGTTTAGTAGTTGATGAGATTAAATAGGAACTAGGTGTCTAAGTCCTAGGTAGTCAACCCAATGGTCAAACTTGGGTTGAGATCCCAAAATGGAGTGTGAATTAGGATTTTGATATTTTTAGGTGTTTTAAGGTCTTATGTGATTATTTGAAGTCAATTTGGGTCATTAGGAATAGTGGTTTGACAAAATGAAAAAAGTTGTAAAAATTGCTCGTGACAACATTTCCTAGAATTTAGGAAAGGGATTTAATGGTGCCAAAATCCCAACCTTAGGGTCTAATCATGGAGGGAAAACATATTTAAGGTAGTATAAACCCTAATCTAAGGGTTGGTCTTCATAGTGTACAGACTGAGTATTGCAAAGGAGAAGTTTTAACTATTTTTCTATAACAGAGCTTTGATCTAGTTGTTTAATGGATTGAAAGTGTTGAATTAATGCATTAAGATCTTTTGTGTTGACATGTAGAAACTTATTATGGAATTGGTTTGGTTTTTTGGTGTCACTGGTTAAGCTTTTGTAAATTCTTTCTCTTTTATTGGTTCGCTGTCTAGTTCTAACCCAGACATGTAAATATGAAACCCTCTTGAATTCCTGTGGTCAAAACACTATGGCCTCTTGGAATTAAGTAGGGAAATCCTTTTACAGTGTAAATATGTCTTGTGGAGTTATTTTTTTTAGGGGAAGCATTTTTAACACCAAGCCCTAGATGAGTGCCACTGCATTTTGGTTAGGAGCTTGGATGAGACAATAGCAAGGAAGCTTGCTAGATATATTGGATGAATCCAATAAAAGGTGGGAACATGTAGAGGAGAGTGTCCTTGATAATTAGATACAAGGATATGATTAGAGGAGTTGAATAGATCACCTAGTTCAAGCCAAGAATACAGACTGGTGTACATGTTCCCAAAACCCTTAAAAATAGGGGTTTCTTGAAAAGCCTATGTACAAACAAAGTGGGAGATTAAAACATAAGAAATACTAGAGCTTGGGTAGTCACTAGACTGAATCCATAACTAGTTTAGAGGGTTGTGAAGAGATTATTTGAAGAATCTCAAGAAAACCAATTCTAGGAGACCTAATTGAGCAAAAAGGCTACAAGGCCTCCAAACAAGAAAACCAAGGACTCGATTGGAAACCTATTTGAAAGTCCATACAATTGAGTTGGAAACTATTTGAATGTGGCCTAGAAAAGGTCAGGGAGCCCATCCTATTATCCAAGAGAGTTTTGGGAAGTTTTAGTGGTTAAATGGAGCAATTGGTGTACAATGGAGTGTAGAAGGGATTAATGTTAGTTTGAACTTGGTGGGAAGTTCAAAGTGAGAAAGGGGATTATAGAAAAATCCTCTGGATAGGGTAGAGAAGGATACCCTAAGAAGACCATGTTAGAAACACTGAGAGGGGGGGGGGTGAATCAGTATTTATCTATTAATTATATTTCAGCTAATTAAACATATATCAAATGTGCATCCAAAGAAACATAACACAAGAACACATAACACATGATATGATTATGGAGAACCTTGATCAGAGGAAAACTCCAGTGGAGATTAGTACCCATAAATATTGTACTAGGTATAATGAACCTGTTAAAGTTCCTTTGCTCTGTTAGGAGCAGTATTTACAAATTAAGTACAATGACCTGGTTAAAGGTTTATGGCTCACTGCCCAATAAGATGAAGGCTACAACCCTCTGAATGTTGATATGCACTATATCAAAAATGAACTGTTGTAATGACACTGCTGTCTGATTAGTTTCATGTATGCACAAATGCTCTTACTCCTTGAAAGAGCTATATCATCTTTTGACTTCATTATACTGCTCATCTATATCTTCCTTATACATAATAATTGACGCTTGTAACATAACATTACATTACATACTTATATGTTTACAATTGAATAGGCGCGACCCAAAACAAGACTCTAGTCGGCCTTTAAACCAAAATATACAATGCTTCCAAACAAGTCGGCCTAAGCGTGTTTACTACAACATTAATTACATTAATAAAAACTTATAACTAAAGGCGCTTAGCCATTACATTACAAAATCATTCACGTTGATCAAAACTGTAGTCGGCTTCCATGCTCTATTTCCTAGACTGCAGGTCTACTAATCTGCCTGTAACTTTTCCGTACTAATGTTCCATACTTTGCACATCTGGATCTAGCATGTATATACACCATAGAGTATATAACTAAGCATGCATGCTCTGGTGTGATCTCTAACACGTGCGCTGATGTAGTGATCTCTGTATGTGTCTGTCTGCCCTGTTTTAATACTTAGTCATTTTGTCTTTCATAATAGAGCTTAAGTATGACTTTGTTTCCATGATTGAAAACACAAAATAAGTCATGCTTCCTTAGGAAGTCAACTTGCCAACAATCTCCCCCTTTTTCATTTATGGCAACAAAGGAATGTGGCTAAGTTACTCAAAATGACTTCATACAAAAATGACTGTATATCATAATACTTAATGATATATACATATATACTTCTCTGCATATACACATTCTATACTACTCCCCCTTTGACATTAATGACAAAGGTGTGCAAAAACTGTAAGTTTTCAACATACTTACTCCATGTAGACTTCTGGGTACACAACTTGAAGAGATTGAATCTCTTTCTTCCAAAAGACTTTCATTGCATAAACTGTTTGAAGATGCGCGCATAAAGCATATGTCAAATTCTCCATTTTCATCAGAGCCATGCAAGGACCTTGATCATATGTCTGTATGGTGTTATCAATCTATTTGATGTTCTCATTGAGAACTGCTAGAGATGGCACAAGTGCATTCCTCAACTGTATTTTCCTTACCCTTATTTTGCTGATTTCTAACTTTGCTTTCTCAATTTTGTCTAACTGCCCTTGGTAGACATTGTGACATATGTTCATATCTTGCGTGGAGTTTTCAACCGATTTCCTTATGTTATCCTCCATTTCTTCTGCTTCTTCTATCATTTTAGTGTGCTCAGAGGTGAGCTTCACTCTATCCATAGAGTTTTCTATGACTTTCTTTCCTTTATCTGCCAATTCCTTCAATATAGCCTACCCAATATTTAAGGAATTCAAATCTAAGGTAAAGTTCTTTACCAATTCATTTAGTCTCTCCTTCTTTTATTCATCTTTTGCAATCTTAGTAGCTGATTCTACTAAGCTAGTGAAATGTGTTTTGAAGTTTGATAAGATGTTGTCCACATCTTCAACTGATTGTACTTTGGCTATTTTCTGATCAGTAGGCACTAAGTCATTCAAAATGTTCACTATTTCCAAGAAGCGAGGGTTCCTCATCACTTGTTTCTCTTTTGCCTTTTACATGGCAAGGATGCTGATCTTGATTAGGTCTTCTTCTCCCCATGCATTCAAACTTGCTGAGTCAGGAGTTAATCTTGACAACAATGAGGTAGATGGTTGAGTGGATGGTGAGAATATAGTATTATGGCTGGTATCCATGCATTCAACCTTCACTGGTTTCTCTTTTGTCAGCATCTTGTCACCTTGCATATCATCTTGAGTATCTTCATTTATGTCAGCTTGATCATTGATGGGAACTTCATCTTGTTGTGCGGCGGTATCATCAGTGCAGATTTCTTCAGTGCTTACAAATGCCTTATCAACTTTATCCATATCTTTTTCAGATGCAATCATGGATATCTTGACATTGTCAACTACTATAGTGTCTTCTGAATCTTTATTTGTATCAGAAGCTATTGTTACTATGGGCGCTGAGGCTTGTGGACCTGTCATGGGCACAATCTAAATTACTGGAGTTGTAGCCTATTTGGGAGGAGCTGGAGTAACTTTTGCTATAGGTGCCATTTGTAGATACATGTGTCTATCCATAAATACTTGTGCAAATGCTTTTTTAGTCTCCTTTCCAACCTGCTCATACTCTTTGTTCATAATTTGAAGAGTTCTTGTCTTACTACGAAGATGAGGCTTTACTAGATCTAACAGAATAGCCTTCTCATCATGTGAACAGACATGGAGAAGAGTATCCAAAGTTTCTTCTCTAATCTTCATGTCCTCTTCTATAGCATTTCTTTTCATTATCTCCAACAAGTTCCATAATTGATCCGGTATCACTGTCTTAAGTTCAAGAACTGATTTCTTAAACTTGATCATATGAGATATGACCATAGAATGTATCTCAGTCTTATCAATTTCT
>MU225710.1:2558126-2588038 GCA_018584345.1 Thuja plicata | reverse complement strand
CCAAAGAAACATAACACAAGAACACATAACACATGATATGATTACAGAGAACCTTGATCAGAGGAAAACTCCGGTGGGGATTAGTACCCACAAATATTGTACTAGGTATAATGAACCTGTTAAAGTTTCTTTTCTTTGTTAGGAGCAGTCTTTAAAAATTAAGTACAATGATGTGGTTAAAGGTATGACGTTGTTAGGAGTCTTTTAAAAAACTCTGTTAAAGGTATATGGCTCATTTCCCAATAAGATGAAGGCTACAACCCTCTAAATGTTGATATGCACTATATAAAAAATGAACTGCTATAATGACACTGTTGTCTGATCAATTTTGTGTATGCGTGGATGCTCTTACTCCTTTAAAGAGATATATCATCTTTTGACTTCATTATACTACTCATATGTATCTTCCTCATACATAATAATTGACACTTGTAACATAATATTACATTACATAATTATACGTTTACAATTGAATAGGCGCGACCTAAAACAAGACTCTAGTCGGCCTTTAAACCAAAATATACAATTCTTCCAAACAAGTCAGCCTAAACGTGTTTACTACAACATTAATTACATTAATACAAACTTATAACTAAAGGCACTTAGCCATTACATTACAAAATCATTCACGCTGATCAAAACTATAGTCAGCTTCCATGCTCTTTTTCCTGGACTGCAGGTCTACTAATCTGCCTATAACTTTTCTATACTAATGTTTTATACTCTGCGCATCTAGATCTAGCATGTATATACACCATAGAGTATATACCTAAGCACGCATGCTTTGGTGTGATCTCTAACATGTGCACTGACGCACTTATCTTGATATGTGTCTGTCTATCCTATTTTCATACTTAGTCATTTTGTCTTTCATAACAGAACTTAAGTATGACTTTGTTGCCATGATTGACAACAAAAAATAAGTCATGCTTCCTCAAGAAGTCAACTTGCCAATAGACCCAAGGAGAGGTCTTGAATTGAGAAAGAGTTCTCTTGAGAGTGAGCTCCCTATCACTTGTAGTTGGGCTCCTCACAGGTTGAGTTCTTTATCAAGGTGATCTTTTTGTCCTTTATGTTCTTGATCTTCGTGACCCAAAGTGGTTGCCATTGTTTGATAAATTTAGGGATTCTTCACAAATAAAATGTTAGCTCAGTGAGTCTAGATACTCACTTGATCTTCACTGCGAGTGCTTGGAATCTGTCAGAGTGGCTTAGAATTTGCTGTGAGTTGCTCTATAATCTTGTTGCTCCGAATCAGTTTTCTTCTCTCTTCTATTTCTCTTTATCACTGGGTGAGCAAAATGAGCTCTCATCACCCTATTTAGAGAGAATACCCTAAGTGATGCATTAAATTATTTACCTACCACTTGGTCGACAAAAAAAAGATGCTCGGGTAAATCACCAAAGTCTTCAGCTCGGTGAATATACAATGCTCGGGGTAAGTGTCAACTCAGTTGTTCTTTTCTCATGTACACTGATGATGCTTGGTATGTAGTGTTAACTTGGTTTTTCTTTTCCATATTTACCGACGTGTAGTGTATGCTCAGTTTTCATTAACTGACAAGACTTGATTCACAAGACATAACATGAAATACCATAGTGCATCTTCATTCATGCTAATTTGGCATGTTATCAATGAATGTTTGAACTGATGTAAAATACAAATTTGTAGAGTTTAGTTCCATACTTACTTGTATTTCCTAGGTGGGGGTGGTGGAATTACTAGATCCATTAGATGAGGTGTCACCAACTGTAGTGCTTGGTCCAACATTATCATTTTTTAAAGCTTTCCTCTACATTTGGTTTCTCATTCTCTTGATGTCTTCAATAGTATTTCCATTTGTAAAAGTTCTTGGCTCTGTCACTCGGTCTCTGCAATCCTTTCTTAAGTGAATGACCTTATGATAGTGTAATCATTCCCTTCCAGAGTTAGTCCAGTTTCTAGATCTTTGTATCCATTTCCTCATATAGTTAGCATCTATATATCCATATTTACCACATGCTGTGCAATTTAACCAAGTGTTGTAATCCCAAACATAAGTATTACCGACTCTTCTCGGTTGATATGCATTTTCTTGTTCTTTGGGTTTCCAAACTTACTTAGTCCTTTTTTTGCATTCATGAAATGTGTGGCCATACATGTTTCAAGTAGAACAATGTTTTTCAATGTAAGATTTCTTCTTTGGTTTGTTCAACTTAGATTTGCATTCATGTGCTTTGTATCCATGCTTGTTATAGTTATAACAATTACCTATGAATGTAGAAGTAGTTTGAGGAGTACCTTTTTCCTTGCTCTTGCAAACATTTGATGTGTGGCTTGGTTTTCCATAGTGATTACATGAATGCTTCTTTGGTCTTGGATTTGAGTAGACATTCCTTTGATCAACTCGATTTGATGATTCTTCATGCTCGGTATACCCTAAATTGGTATTGTTGTTGAGGATTCTTTGTCCATTCAGAAATTCATCCATTCTTTTTGTACTATCTTCAGCTTTCTTGATCATATTATTATGCTATTTTTGAATCTTTACTTCATGCTTTAGTTTCTCATTTTCTTCTTTTAGTTCACCAATAAATTCCAATTTTCCATTAAGTTCTATGTTCACTCGGTTGGCCTCATGAATCATAAGAAATATTTGATTGGTGATCTCAATGTGATGTTCAGTAAGTCTTTGTATCTCATATTCTTTCTCTTGTAATTTTTCAGTAATCTTTCTCCTGTCATCAATAGCTAGAGTTCTTTCTTCTTCAGCTTGTCTTGCATTATTCATAACATCAATCATTCTTACCATCTGTGTGTCTTGACCGATCTATAGTACTTTCACTTGTTTAGTTAGATGTTGATTGATTTTATTTAGATTTGTAATGATTCCTTCAGACGTGTTAGATGTATTACCAGATCTAGATCCAAATGAATCAGATAGGTCAGGTATCTCTTCTTCATGATAGTCAATTTCATTATAGCAAGATTCCATGACTTTTCTTTCAGCCAATAAATCTTTCATTTCGTTTCTTGCCTCTTTGTATTTCTGAAAGAAAATCTATATTTGCAACTTCTGATTCTCAATATTTTTTATCAAGCTTATACCTTTCGATTGTATGATCTTTTATCTCAAGTGTTTAAACTTTTCCAAATAAGATATCTAGCTCTGATACCAATTGTTGGAATAATGGAAGGGTGTGTACCAATAGGAGAGGGGTGAATCAGTACCCTTAAAAACTTTTACACTTTAAACCTTAGTAATCATTGCTTTCATAACCGACCATTGTAGCTTTACTACTTCATGCATGTAATATCATAACATAAATGTAAGTGAATGTAAACAAACATAGAAACATTCATGAAAATCATTTACACATGACAAAAGAATTGATAACACAAAAAACCCCTGTTAGAAGGTAAAAATTGTGGTGGGGATGAACCCACAAAGCTTTACTATCTATAGAACGGAAGGTGCCGGTTAAGGCTACAAGTTGTGATCACTTCTGATGATCTTATCCTATTAGGAGTAACATGTCAGACTTGTTAAGTCTACTCAGTTAAGAGATTTCAGAAACACAATGTATGTGTGCACTCGGTTAAGAGATTTACAATAAGACTATTAAGTCCAGCTTCTTGAAGGATTTCTTCCATTTTCTACAATTATTAGAGAGTAGACAAAAATATAAGACCTAATTGCTTGCAATCTTGAATTTCTAATTACAGATCCATTAAGTACATAAACAATATTACCTTATTGTGATGGATAATACCTCTGTTCTGCTCAGTAGCCTTGTATGTAGTTCTTGATAAATGAGTTCTCCCTTATCTGTCCTTGTGCATGAAAATCTCTGTCTAATCCATAGATGTCCTTCTATGGCTACAATCATCTTGTTCTTGATTGATCATTACATCTCTATAAAGGTTTTGACCTAATTAGGTTTTACGCTTTTCTTGAAAACTCTAATGATCAAAGGTTTACAACTTGACCTTGATCTCCTAGTTTGCATGAATACAATTAGTTAACTAATTGCATCCACATATTACACTAATCTTGATCTACATAAAATGGTTGTCCAGCTAAGCATAAAGCTATTTTAAAGATTAAAGTGCTTTTGCTAACATGTAGTTTGAGATCTGGTTTGCTCGGGAGTAAAACTGTCTCTTGGTAGACTATTCTTTGGTGATGTCTCTGTAGACTATGCTCGATGAAGTCTCTGTAGACTGGTGCTTGGTGATCACTGCACTCGATGTTTAAAATATTTTGGTGAACACTACTCTTAACCATTTTTGTGACCATTTCGGTGACCACTGTGTTTGACCATTTTGGTGACCAATGTGTTTGACCATTTTGGTGACCACTTTGTTTGGTGAAAGCTGTCACTCAGTGATCATGTGACCGACTGTCCAAAAATGTTTTCTTATTATACTAATGACAAATTTTGATCCTTTAAGGATTGTCATTCACCCTATGGGCTATTTAAGTGGCCCGAGTGACTTTTTCCCTCACTTCTACATTTTTTGCACCCTTCTTGTGTGCTTGTCATTATTTTCTTCTCCTTCTTTCCATGCTCCGCTAGTTGCTCCTTGTGACCTCTGGTCATTTCCCTTCCCTCACTTCGTTGTTCAACATGTAGGGTTTTTGTCTTCGCTTCTTGTACTCCTTGTTTATTTATTTGTTTTTTTGTGTCTTTTTTGGGTTTTGGCCTAGTAAGGTCATGCCCCCTCCTAGGTCCTTAGGTTTTTCCCCTTGGGACAGGTGGAGGGTTCGCCCCCTTCTTTTCCCCTTTTTCTTTGTTTTTAGAGGTAAGGGTTTTTTTTTCATGACCTAGTCGCAGGGTTTTAGCCTCCGAAAGGCAATAAACCATCTTTCCCCCTCGAGCATTTTCACCTAAGTGCATTTTGCACTTTTTGTAGTGTCAGAATTTAAGACCTTTGAGACGTCTGAAACCCCCAAAATACCAAAAGGATGATTGACCGAGGACGAGGGACTCCTTCTGGAGGTTTCAAAATTTTTTAGTCTGAAACCTTTGTCAGACTTTCACACACTGATATCCTGAGAGGGTTTGTTTCTCCAACCTTGTTCGTCGCACTTTCAGCCTTTTTGGACCCTAACCTTGTTTTCAACGTTTGAAAGCTGGAAAAGGCTAAAAGAGAAAAAGCTAGATTTCTAGCTACTTAAAGAGCCTCTGCTTCTGTTTTTCTTAGTTAGTTTGTTTTTGTTTCCTTCTTTTTAGTTTTATTTCAAATAAAAGATACTGATACTTGCATTTTTCTCGCAGGAATGCCTGAGAAATGAACAAAATCCCCGATGAAGTACATGTACAAGGGGAATCCCCCCTTTGAAGATTAGGAACAAGCATATAGAGATCACCGATACTGATATCGGGAACATAGACTAGGATTAATTCTGAGTAAGGTGTTCCTAGCCAGTGGGAAGGTCCGAAGACTCTACCTCCCTAGTCTTATCGGGCCTAGTTAATGCAGCAGCCCATTTGGTGGATGTCACATCTTTTGAGCTAATCATGACTCTAGCAAACCACTAACTCCTAGATGAAAGGGTGGTAAAAAATACAGAAGGACAGGTAGTTCTAGACATAAGACCAGATAACATAGAAGAGGTCTTCCATCTCCAAAAGGGCGTGGATAAATTCTATGATTTCTTCATAGAAAAGGGGCTCAGATGGTTTAGGAACAAAGTTGAGGACACATGTGATTACAAATAAGGAATATATCAAGCAACTTCCCCCAAAGAATAAATTGGATAAGATAGACCTTAGAAGAGGGTATTTAAAAGATGACATCGAGGCAGTGATAAGACTAATAATCCAAGTGTATGGACTACCCCAGTCCATCCAACTCGAGGAAATGATGATCTTGCTAATAGAGAAGAACAGGAAAACAAGGCCAAGTTCAATTGGGCCACTATCATAAGTGACAAATTGGATGAGGAACTGACTATGGTTAAGCACAATCCAAAGTTCTATACGAGTACATATATAGTGTACTTGTTAGCCGCACAGACAAACTATCTGGGGCTCACGAAAAGAGGAAACATAAATGATCCAAATGCATGGCCCCATATTGTATATCCACAACTAGTGAGAAGGGAAGATACACCAGCAGATATCCTAGATAATAGGATAGTGAATGATGATTTCATCTTCACAATCATTAGATCCATTGAGGGCGATTTCGCAAAGAGACTGTCAGAAGAAGCAGCTGATAAAGTGAGGGACATAGGGGCTTACTACATATAGTTTAGGAATTTTAAATACATCTGAGTGGAAAGATCTACCTTGAACCCAAAGAAGCTACCCAGGTACCCATATAATTGGGTAATCATTCTAGAAATGGCAAGACAACTCATAGATTCATATGATCACATAAAGCATAAGAAAAAGAACTGTTGGGACTTTCCCATTCTCCTAGGCCCATACACTCTTAAGGACATGAAAGTCACAAGTACTTGTCCTTTGAGTGGGATGAGTGCCTACTCCAACTATATAAAACTGTCCGAGCCCGATTTGACCCAATAGGCACATATAGCCATATCATTGGTAAGTTCTATATCCAGGAGCCACACATTGAAGATCATTGGATGAACTGTGTGGATGATCATGAGGTCAGAATCAAGGATTACTGTAGGATGTCCATTACACTAGCATAGGAGACCTTGAAGGTCCCAAACCCCTTGAAGGTTTGGGAGAAAGATTTAGATAATGTGTTGGAATAAATTTATACTGTGGATAAGATATACAACAGGCCCATCCTGAATGTAGAAATTGATAAAGATGAGAATGACGATATTGAATTTTGAGAGAGGAATGTGGTTAGAAAAATGAAGGTATGGATTAAAATGCCTTATTAAATAGATCATATTCCTATGAAAACATTGATGGATCCACCCAGGAAGGCAGATAAGAAATGTGGAGAGAGGTCTACTATACCCCAATACAAGAAGGCCCCACCTTAAAAGCCAGGGACAATGTATGGCCATGAACATGCAGTAGAGTATGGTCCAAATCCTAGGCACAAGACCCTAAAAACCAGGATGATAGGGAAGATAGATCCTCTAGTTGGATCATCATAGGCCACTCAGGATGAATTCCCTTCCACTTTTGACAAATCTCCCCTTACCACTAGAGAAGGGAAGAAAATGTACAAAAGGAGGAGAGCTTCTGCATCTCCATGACTAGAAAATTTACAAGAGGAGCCAGAAGAGGAAGACACACCTTTGGTAAAAAGGACAAGGTCTTAGGCAGCCTCTCAGAAGAGAAAAGAGAAGGAGATCACAAGGAAACATATAGAGGATCCAAAAGAGTATGACAATCCTTTGGATGCCTGATGCAAGTGTCAAGGGTATGTTGATCCAATCAGTCTATGCTTTATCTCTCTATGAAGAGTAGTAACCCCTAACTCTTACACCCTTACAAATTGATGAAAAACACAACCAAAATACCCCCTATGAACCTATGGATGGAAGGTAACTGAGATGGGTTGATTTTGAATGGATTCACTAGGATTCAAGCCACTAGCCTTAGTGAAAAAGATGGCTAAAATGGGGGTCTTAGACATCATGGAGGCATCTAAATGGATTGGATACATGCACACAATCAAATTTTTTGAGACCTTTGGATGCATTTGCTAAACTATCCAGTCTAATGCTTGTAGCCCTATCTGAGTAGTACAGTCAACTTAAATTTGGAAATTTACAAAATAATTAGGGATTGAATGGAAGATTCAAATACTATTTATAAAGATACATCTAAACCAGGAGCACCAAGGATTTATGATTCATTACATAGGCTAGGTTCAAGATTTTCATACTAGGCTAGAGGGCTAATTAGACATCCATTAAAGAAGGAAGTGATAGAAAATGGAAGTTTTTCCTTCTAAAACCAATTGGAACACTTAGGTATCCACAAGAAAGCATCAAATCAATAATTAGGACCCTTGGTGCTTGGTTCACTAGGAGTTATACACTACTGTGTATTTTCAGAATTGGTGCATACATAGAGATATACACCTAGGGTTTGATCACACAGCCATATCCCTACATCAACATGAAAAATAGTTGCAGAATCATTGAAAGAAAATTACAAAGAATATTTCCACCAGAGGTTATGCAATTCCAATGGTGGAAACGCTTCCAAACTGAAAAACAAAGTGAAACCCTAAATGGACAAAAACCAAAGTTGCAGAGATAAAAATATCAATAACAAAAGTTATAGGTAAGATCTCTACACAAAATTGGTTGCATTTGAAGGCTAAGACATAGGGGGATCTGATCCAATTATTCTTTTGAAGAGTTGAATCTGTACATGTCTTTACAATCCAAAATATTAGGAAAAGTGCAGGAAAATGGTTATTTTTTATTGATTCAAGAGTCAAATTTACATCATCTGGTCTTCCACTCATTTTTAAGGGTTATGAAGACCATTACCAATGGTTTTAAAATAGTTTTTGAACCTCTTATCCATTGAGAATGAGTTACAAACAACTTTTTGAAAAGTTTCTAATATTAAGCAAAGTTGCAATTAAGCAACTTTTGCAATTTTGCAACTAATGAGCAACATGACTCATATGAAAACTTAAGTCCCTAAAAGGAACCTATCTTATTAGAAAAACCATCCTAAGATACTAACCTATCCTATAAAAAAACATTTATTTGATCCCATGACCATAGTGTACCAAGTGGCTTATAATTGCCCAATCTTGGAACTAGGTCTCACAATTGGATCTCAATGATAGACTAACTCTAAAGCCTTGAACTACAAGATGTCTTGGGGCCCTTTGGACCAAGAGTTCACTGAGAACATCAAGGTTGAAGGAGATGAGACTTCATGTTCTAGGAGGTGCTCCTGCACCATACTCCCCATGAGAATTAGAGCTCAAGTTCCTACTTGACTTGAGGAGATCCAAGATTGAACCATGTACTTCTATTTGATCCACTGTCATCCAAGTGGCATCTATATTAGGTAGTCCCTTCCACTTTACCAAATACTACATATAGGTGTGATTTCTAGTCTTCTTCCATTCCTTGGTTGCAAGGATCTTGTCTAATTGAAATGGTAGACTTGGTGGAAGAGTTGTAACATAGGTGTCATCCAAAGAGTCATCAACATTGTCCTGTATCTCAGAGGTACCTACATCACCTTTAAAAAGAGTAAGGTCTACAATATTAAAGATAGGAGAAATAGAAAGTGTAGGGGGAAGAGAGATCTCATATGCATTTTCACCCATTTTATGTAGGACTGTACATGGTCCTATTTTCTTCATATGAAGCTTGGTATGTCTGCCCTTCAGAATTATTTCTAGATTGAGATAAGCCCATACCTTATCCCCTATTTGAAAATGAACTTCCCTTTTCCTCTTATCTGCATTTGTCTTGTACTTTAGAGTGGTGTGTTCTAGTTTTAGTTTCACTTCCTTATGCACTTGTGAAATGAATTGAGCAAAGTCTTCTCCTTGGGCACTAACTTTGAAATCAAAAGGTAGATCAACAAGGGCCAATGGTCCTTTAGGATACACTCCATAAAATATTTGGAAAGGAGTCTTGCCAATAGATCTATTAATGGAGTTATTAAACACAAATTCTGCTTGGGGAAAGATGACATCACAACCTTGTGAGTGGTGCTTTGTAAGACATCTTAATATATAGGTTTCCCAAGGATCTATTTACTATTTCTGTTTGGGGATGATATACTGAACTGTATGTCATATTTGTACCCAATTTCTTGTGGAGTGTCCTCCAAAAGTGTCCTTGGAACTTAACATACCTGTTTGAAACTATAGTCTTTGGGAGTCCATGAAGTCTAACCAATTCCTTGAAAAAGAGTTGTGCAATATGAGAAGCATCATTAGTGCTCTTGCACGGGACAAGGTGTTCCATCTTGCTAAATCTGTCCACAAGGAAAAAATTACTGTCAAATCCCTGCTTGGTTCTTGGAAAACCCATGACAAAGTCCATTTATATTGACTCCCATGGTCTAGAAGATATTGGTAAGTGTTGATATAGTCCTTGGTTTTTAGTGACACCCTTTTCTTGTTGGAAAATTTTACAAACTTCTTAACATCATGAATCATCTTGGGCCAATGGTAACTTATTTTTACTAACTTTATAGTCTTGTCTATACCAAAATGACCACTCAGACCTCCACAATGTTTCTCCTTTATTATATTAGTGCTCATAGAACAGTTTGGAATGCAAAGTTGGGCACCTTTAAACAAAATTCCATCTTGGATCAAATATTCTATAAAATCAGTATGATATATGTCAGAGAGAGTAGTACAAACCTTATAGGCTTCACCAAAACCTGAATCATCTACATATAGGTGTTTCAAGGATTCAATCTCCATGCTTGAAAACTAAACTTCTTCTACTAAAACCACTCCTCTACTGAGGGCATCTGCAACTTTGTTTTCTTGTCCTTTATTGTTCTTTATTGTGAAGGTATAGGATTGTAATTGCTCCATCCATTTAATGTGTTTCACACTAATCTTCTCTTGTGAATTCAGAAAATTTAGAGCATGTTTGTCAGTATAGACAAAAAATTCCTTAGGGAGGAGGTAGTGTCTCCATTTCTTGAGAGCCTACACTACTGCATATAACTCAAGATCATAGGTAGAATACATCTTCTTATCATCATTTAAATTTTTAGAGAAGAAGGCTATAGCTTTCCCTTCTTGACTCAAAACAACACCAATTGCCAAGTTACTTGCATCCATTTCCACAGTAAAGACCTTCTTAAAATTAGGTGAAGTTAGGATAAGATATTATGCTACCCTATTTTTCAAGTATTGAAAAGAATCATCAACATTATTTGTCCAAAAAATTTAGTTTTCCTACCTCCTTTAATTGTAACCAACATTGGGGCACACACATGACTAAAGTTCTTAATGAAATTTCTATAGAATTTAGCAAGACCATGAAAAATTTTCACATCACCTTATTTCTTAGTAGGTGGCCAATTCACAATTGCTTCTACTTTAATTGGATCCATTTTCAAAGTTCCTTTGGATATGAAAAATCCCAAGAAGGTGAGTTCCCTTTGCATGAATGTTCACCAAATTGATGATCAACTTGTGATCATGAAGTCTTCTCAACACCTGCTCAAAATGGTTGAAATGTTCCTCCCTGCTACTGCTAAAAATCAGAATGTCATCAAGATAAATAAAAACAAATTTTCCAATAAAATCAGAGAAGACCTCATTCATGAGCCTCATGAATGTTCTTGGGGCATTTCTTAGCACAAATGGCATTATAAGCCATTCATATAAGCCTACAGTGGTTTTAAAGGTAGTCTTCCACTCATCTCCTGGCCTTATTCTGATTTGATGATAACCAGATTTGGGATCTTTTTTTGAGAAATTTCAAGCATTGCCAAGTTGGTTTAATAAGTCCTCTATCCTTGGGATAGGAAATCTATATCTGATTTTGATCTTATTTATGGCTCTACTATCCATGAAAAGCCTCCATTTACCATCCTTTTTGGGTGCTAGGACTGATGGAACAACACATGGGCTCAAAATATTTTGTATCAATTCCTTTTCTAACATCTCCTTGATTTGTCTTGAGATATCAACATTCTGATCAAGGGTTAACTTGTAGGGTGCCTTATTAGGTATTGAAGCACCATGCATGAGGTCTATTTGGTGAGTAATATCTCTCAAGGATGGGAGGGTAGAGGTCAATTGATTATTGTTTACATCACTGTATTTATCTAGTAGTCCTTTGACTTCACTTGGTATAGTTTCTATCTTTTTAGAGAATTCATTATCTTTGGGTTTCAAAACCAACACATACCCTTTGTTAGAGTAATTATCTATTCACACTTATTAATTAGATCATTTTTGATTTAATTAATTAAGTTGTCTTTTACTCTAGTTTACTTAAGCTATCTCTTAGGTGCATTATAATTAATATTTATATTAATTATTAATGTGCAACCTAGCTTTTCCCTATTTTAGGGTTTTATTCACCTTTATAGGTTGAACTTTGTAGTTTCTTTTTCATTAATTCAGATTACATTTTTTGCTCTCACTTTCTGAGCAACTTCTGAGTTCTTCTCTTTCTCTCTCTTCCTGCTTCTCTTCTATATCAGGTTCTTGCATGTAGGTTTCTTGGCAACTATGGATTTATTCATCAAATCCTACATGGTATCAAAGATTCCCTGCTGCTGCCTGGTCTGAAGGTTTTTTGAAGCTGTGAGTTACAGACGAAAGCTACAGCTTCTCTGGGGTTTTTCTTCATTTTGGAGGAGGTGCTATTTTATGGAGCTGTTTGAGCCAAAATAGACTCCACTATTGTGTTCAGAAGGCCTGGGAGAGTTGAAATACATATAAAGTTTGTTGGTTTTGGTCACAGTGACCTAGAGGAAAATTTTATCCCTCCTAGGCCGTATGGCACAAGTTTCAAGAAAAAAAATTTAAAAAAACCTGCTTTTTTGCAAGGTTTTTGCTGCTACCAGTGCGCAACCGGAGCGCACCATGCCCACACCACCCCAGCCCAGCCCAGTCCTGGCCCCTGCCGGTGCATCGCTCATCGGCCACCGCAGCTGGCGCCACCGACGTAGCCACCCGGGAGCCACCCACCCACCGCCCGGGAGCCGCTTCGGCCTCCACCTTCACCAACAACCAACCTCCTACTGCCCACCGGTGATGTTGCTATATGATAGTGATGCCACCCTGACATCATCGACCGGAAAACAAATTTCCGATGGATTTTCCAAATTTTTCTGGCCGAAATTTTTTTTTTCGCCGATCGAAATTTTTTTTTCGGCGACAGGCACAACGGGCGTCAAATTTTTTCACAGGAACTATGACGGGCATTTGAACGTCAAATTTTTTCTCATCTTTGGTTTTTTTGAGAGAGTTGTTTTTCGAAGGCATTGTTGGTTTTTTGGCCATATCTTGGGCATACAGTGTCCATTTTTGAAAAATGAAATATCGCCAAAAAGGTGTTTCTAAGCCGGACATGATGGTGTTGGTCTTGATTTCTGATTCAGCCATTTGATCTCTTCCTTTTGGTGTTGAAGTAGAGGCTTTTGTTTCCTCCATCTCTTCATCTGTCAGCCAGGTTTCTTCTCATTTTTTGTGCTTTCAGTAATTGTTTCTTTTCTATACAGGGGATAGAATTATACATTGCGGGGGGGGTGCTTTTTCTTTCTGTCATTTAAATTCAGAAATGACCCTTCTATTTCCATCTTCTTCTTCTCTCAATGTCGGACCCCTTTGTGGCCCGACTGACACCGCACAATTACCAGACCTGGAAAGCACACATGACCAGGATACTCATGTCATGTGGCTTATGGTCATGTCTAGATGAGAACCAACCTATTCTACAATGTCCATTTAAGGTCCTTCAACATAGAAACAAAATGGATGAGGCCATGGATTTGATTGCACTGCACATTTCAAACAGCCTTCTATTTCACCTGGATGGGTTGACCACTCCTCACACCTATTAGGGAAAGTTTGTAGATCTGTTTGGCACAGTGAATGCATTCTAGGCACTTTAGCTTGATGCAAAGTTGACATCCTTGTCTCCTGATAGTTTTTCAACCATTGAGGACTTCTTGATGAATTTCAATGCTCTCCGATCACTTTTACAGGGAAGACCAAATTAGATGATGAGTGTATCTTTCTGATACTCTCCAAGCTTCGTGGAGAGTTCCAGATTTTGTCCTACACTTTCTATTCCACTATGGATGCCTTGGTTCCTAGGCACAATATGCCTTCATTTGCGGCCTTCTGTGATTGGTTGACTCGAGAGAAGTCAAAGATTCAACAATTGAATGATGCTTCAGGTTCTATGAGACATGGATTGGTTTCTCACCCATCTCCACAAAAATCAGAACAGAAATAGGTATCATCATCCATAGACTCTTTGAAGGATTCTCCTTCTCAGCATTCCTCTGGCCCACCTCCTTCACCCAAGGGGAAATCAAAGACTGACAAACCCAAGTGTACTTATTGCAATAAGTTCAATCATGATGAGTCTTAGTGCTTTCAGAAGAAGGTAGATGGATATGCCCAACAACTCTTCTTCATAAGAGCAACATTGATATTTTTCCTTCCTCTTCTTGCTGGTCTTCTTCATCATCATCTCAGGCAGATGGGTTAGACAATGGAAAGGGTCATGCCTTATGTGCATCTGCTATAGCTCCCTCTTCTAGGTGGTTGTTGGATTCTGGTGCTTCTCATCATATGGCATCTTCTCGGAGTTCCTTCTTATCTTTTTTGGCCTCTACTACCCCACACATCTTGATGGGGAATGATACCATTATGCCCGTATGTGGTCAGGGTTCTATTGACATCGATGGTGGTGCATTCCATGATGTCCTATGTGTTCCATCCTTGTCATCAAACCTTCTCTCCATTTATCAGATTACTCATAGTGGGACAGAGAAGACAGTTGAGTTCACTACAGATTCTGTTCACATATGAGATCATGTGACTGGCCGCATTATTTCTACAGGGATAGTTGATCATGCCACCCGCCTGTACTCCTTCTCCCATTTTGGTTCACCATCTCCTATGTCAGAGGATATCTCTCCAACTTCATGCGTTCCTAGTGAGAAGAAGTCAGGTTACCTAAACTTCTGTGTTTCTCCTGAGATCAGTGTTGTGGCTTATCCACCTCCTCCTCTTGTTGTGCCTGCCTTTGTTCAGCATGATTCTTCTTCAACAGTTCCTGTTATGGTCATTCCCTGCATTGAGCTTTCCCCTCCATTTGTTGAGGGCATATCCCAGGACATTCATCTCCTCTCAGCTAACAGATTCAGCCCATCTATTGGTCCACCTTCATTGGGGATTCCATTCTAAGAGTCTCACTCATTCTCCTTTGAGCACTAGCCCAGCCTTCCAGTTTCACCGCTCATTTAGGGGATCCCTTGTTACTCTGTACCTCTGTTTCTTCCACATTGGAGTTCCATTGGTTCGATCATTCCTACAGGGGTTCCATCATTTTGGGGGGGCCTTGGTGCCTCATCCCTCTCTCATGGGGGGTTTGATTGTACTTATGGTTTTGAGAGAGTCTCTTGAGCCATTCTTTTCTTCTTTTTTCTATCTCTTCTTAGAGTAGGGTTTTTCCCATGTGGTTTTCTCTATTTCTCCGCTTTACAGAGATTTGGTTGTGAGTGGGTACCTGATCAGGCCTTGTTGCCAAGACCCATCTTTTCCTACTTTCATAGTTGTGCTAGGTTAGCTTACCTCCTAAGCTTCGCTTAAGGGGGGGTGTTAGAGTAATTATCTATTCACACTTATTAATTAGATCATTTTTGATTTAATTAATTAAGTTGTCTTTTACTCTAGTTTACTTAAGCTATCTCTTAGGTGCATTATAATTAATATTTATATTAATTATTAATGTGCAACCTAGATTTTCCCTATTTTAGGGTTTTGTTCACCTTTATAGGTTGAACTTTGTAGTTTCTTTTTCATTAATTTAGATTACATTTTTTGCTCTCACTTTCTGAGAAACTTCTGAGTTCTTCTCTTTCTCTCTCTTCCTGCTTCTCTTCTGTATCAGGTTCTTGCATGCAGGTTTCTTGGCAACTGTGGATTTATTAATCAAATCCTACACCCTTCACTATCTAATTCCCTCAATTTTCTTTCCATTCCCTTTCTACCAATGACTACAATAGTGGACTCTTTATTTGCTTTTTGACCAGGTAATGGTTTCATAGTATAGGTGACTCCTTCCTTCACAATGGTGTAAGTGTTTTTTTTGCAGTTATGTGTGGCATCCACATCATACTTCCAAGGCCTTCCTAACAAGAGGTGGCAAGAATCTATTTCAATGACATCACACATGAATTTTTATTTATAGTCACCTATGGAGAATTATATTAATGCTTGTTCAGTTACTAAAGTTTGTTTCCCTTTGGCGAGCCAAGATACATGATAAGGGCAAGGATGGGGAACTTTATTCAGATTTAAATTTTGTATAATTTCCTTAGAAACCATGTTCTCAGTTGAACCAGAGTCTATAAGAAAGTTACATACCTTTCCTTGGCACTTTATCTTTGTCCTGAATAAATTATTTCTTTGTGATGGCTCCACGGTTTGTGGTACTTGTAGAAATGTTTGTCTCATCATCAAACTTATGCCTTATTCTAGATCTAGATCTCTTGGATTTGGATTATCACCTTGTGTGTCTTCATGGATTAGTTGTACTCTCCTTTCTCCCCAATTATTGTGCCCTTTTTCAGAACATATTCCAGCATGGTGTCCAAGTTGATTGCAACATCTCAAGGGACCATTCCATCTTCCACTGCCAAAGGGTCTCGTACCTCTAAAATTTCCTCTTGTATTGGTCTCATTCCTCTCTAATTGGTTTTGTTCAAAGGGTTTATTGTTGTTACTGGATTGTCCCCTTCTCCATGAATTACCTCTTCCTCTAAAATTTTTGTTGAAGTTATTGTTGCTGTCTCTACCCCTATTTGCTTGGTCTTGTTTTCTCTTGAAATTATCCTCTACCTTCAATGCTAATTGAAAGCATTGTTGTACTATTTTAGGACTGGTTAGACTCAATTAATCTTGAATGGAGATCTTCAAACCTTGCATGTATCTTGCAAGTTTTACACATTCTGGCTCTATCATCTTGGTCTTCATGACAATCCTTTGAAATTCTTTAGTATATGATGAGACATTCATCTCTTTTTATCTCAAACTCATCCTCATTTTATGGAGTTGGACTTCATAGTCCTCAGGGACATATGCTTCCCTAATTTTTCTCACCATCTTGTTCCAAGTGGTGATTTTTTTCTCTCTAGTCTTCAACCTATCATCTTGAGTGAAGTTCTGCCATATAAGTGCAGAGCCCTTGAGTCTTGACTTGGCAATCTTTATCCTCTGATTCTCAGGGATATCTTAACAATAAAAGAAAATTGAGAGGGCATCCAGCCACTCCATAGCAACATCAAGGTCAATCTTCCCATCATAGGTGGGTGAGTCAAGCTTAGAGTCCATGGTTCTCCTCTCCATGGATTTAAGAGTCTTCATTAGCAGCCTCTGATCTGTAAGAACTTATTCTTCTTCCTGCTAAAGGGGTTCTTCCTCACTCCCTTCCTCAACATCCTTAGAGTTACTACCAACCTTCCCACAAAGATCTTCCTTAAGCCTTTCCACTTCATCCATCACCCACTGCATCTCTGTGTCTACATGTGTATCTTGCCTTTGTCTCTTTTCCCTCAAGTACCTCACAATCTCTGCATTGGTCATCCTTAAAGACAACCCTCCTTATTCATCTCCTAACATGGTGGTAAGAAAATCTCTGACCTTTAATCTTAGGTGCTCTAATACCACTTGATGCAAGTGTCAAGGGTATGTTGATCCAATCACTCTATACTTTATCTCTTTATGAAGAGCAATAATGCCTAACTCTTACACCCTTACAAATTGATGCAAAACACAACCACAATACCCCCTATGAGCCTATGGATGTCAAATAACTGAGATGGGTTCATTTTGAATGGTTTCACTAGGATTCAATCCACTATCCTTAGTGCAAAAGATGGATACAAGGTTACAAGTCCACATAGGGGTTAATGGGGGTCTTAGAAATCATGGAGTCATAGAAATGGATTGGATCCACACACACAATCAAATTGACTAAGACCTTTGGGTGCATTTTCTAAACTGTCTAGTCTAATGCTTATAGCCCTATCTGGGTAGTACAATCAAATTAACTTTGGAAAGTTACAAAATACTTAGGGATTAAATAAGATATTCAAATACTCTTTATAAAGATACATCTAAACCAGGAGCACCAAGGATTGATGATTCATTACATAGGCTAGGTTCAATATTTTCATACTGGGCTAGAGGGCTAATTAGGCCCCCATTAAAGAAGGAAGTGCTAGAAAATGGAAGTGTTTCCTTCTAAAACCAATTAGAACACATAGGTATCTACAAGAAAATGTAAAATCCAAAATTAGGGCCTTTGGTGCTTGGTTCACTAGGAGTTATACACTACTATGTATTTTCAGAATTGGTTCATACATAGAGATATACACCTAGGGCTTGATCACACTGCCATCTCCCTGCATCAACATGAAAACTACTTGCAAAATCATTTAAATCATATTAAAAAGAATATTTCCACCAGAGGTTATGCAATTCCCATGGTGGAAATGCTTCCAAACTGAAAAAAGTGAAACCCTTGGAAATGGACAAAAACCAGAGTTGTAGAGATACAAATAATGATAAAAGGAGTTATAGGTAAGATCTCTTCACCAAACCAGTTGCATTCAAAGGATAAGAAATAGGGGTATCTGATCCAATCATTCTTTTTAAGAGTTGAATCCATACATATCTATACAATCCAAAATTACAAGAAACATTTAGGAAAATGGTTAATTTTTATTGATTCAAGAGTCAAATTTACATCATCTAGTCTTCCACCTGCCTATAAGGGCTATGAAGGCCATTCCCAATGGTTTTAAAATAGTTTTTGAACCTCTTATCCATTGGGAATGAGTTACAAAAAACCTTTTGAAAAGTTGCTAATATTAAGCAAAGTTGCTATTAAGCAACTTTTGCAATTTTGCAACTAATGAGCAACATGACTCATGAAAAATTACGTCCCTAAAATGAACCTATCTTATTATAAAAACCATCCTAAGATACTAACCTATCCTAGAAATAAAAATTTATTTGATCTCATGACCATAGTGTACCAAGTGGCTTATAATTGCTCAATCTTGGAACTAGGTCTCAAAATTGAATCTCAATGATAAACTAACTTTAAAGCCTTGAACTAAAAGATGTCTTGGGTCCATTTGGACCAAGAGTGCATTGAGAACATCAAGGTTGAAGGAGATGAGACTTCATGTACTAGGAGGTGCTCCTACACCAATGCCTTAGGTTCAGATGAGTTCCAGATATATAATTTTGAAGGCCTAGAGGGCTTTGCAGACCAGGGACAGGATACACCTGACTCAACAACAAGAATGGAATTTGGAACACATGTGCCCATCCAGCCCCAAGTAATCCTCACTCCACCTTTGGCCCAATTCACTATTCCCACACTAAACATGCCTGTCATAGGGGTGGACTCTAACATTGGCCAAGGGCCTGAAACTCAAGATGCCATAGTGACCCAAAATATAGTAGGAGATAAAGTTACAGAGGAGAGTTCTACATCAAATCGACCACCTCACATTTTTTATTCCACCAACCTCTCTCCCACCTCCCATTCCTACTCCACCACCTTCTCTCCCAACTCCAACACCAACTCTGCCTACTTCAACTTCTGCTCTCCCACCTCCCATTCTGACTCCTTCCACTCCCACTTCACCACCTACAATGCCAACTTCTACTCCACCCCCATCGGTCCCTTTTCCTTGCTTCATCCCAACTCCCCAAGGGTCAGTAAGTACAAAATCTATATCTCCCTTCAAAACCATAATGGCAACCATGACTGGCCTTAATGCATAAGTGCTAATTAGTTCCTCATGGGATGAAGGCTGAGATAAAGATGAACAAGATACTGTAGTAGAAGAAGAGAAGGGAGAAGAGGAGAAGGGAGGAGAAATCCATGAAGAAGAAATGCATGAGGGGGAAGGTGGGGAATAAGGTGCACATGGAAAAGAAGCATAGGAGGGCATGAATCCTAGATCATAAAACTTGGCTTTGATCCTCCATATTCCCCCATATGAGCCAGTGACTGCCTTTAGTAAACCTACTTGGTTTATTGAAGAGACTCAGCCTCAAAAAAGAACTTACACTGATGAAGAGGAAGGAGAAGACACAAGTATAGCATTCTTGGGGCAAGCCTTCCATCAGGCAGAGGCCAACATACTAGCAAGGACCACATCCTATGTCACCCAAGATACCAGAGGTCACTGGAAATCACAGATAGAAGTTCTCTCTACTAGCACCCCTCAGGAAAAATTAACCGCTAAGGATTACACTTTTGAAGAGGTAGATCTAGGGCCTACCAGGGAAGGAAGAAAGACACTGGAAGCCCTAGGACTTAAACATGCTCTATGATTTATGAGAAAGGACGAAGAGACCATCAAGTCCTTAATAGAGAAAAATGAGGCTTTAAAGAAAATCACTCATAAGATGGTGGGTTCCATTGACCCAAGTTTCCAAGAGGCCTCATTATAGACTGTATTAGAAAAGAGAGCTACTCTAGATTTACCGGTAGGTGTGACCCCTTCCTTCATTCAGGCAAGTACTGATTGGAAGAATGATTTTGAGAAGTATGGAGAAGGGGTTATCAGGCTAGTTTTTAGGCATTAGAGATTCATTCTGATTGAGGCCACGATGTTGATTGATCTAATGGAGCGTGAGGAGGGATTAGATTCTGAAGTAACCAACTGACAAGATACCCTCCAAGACCTCAAGATAATCAAGAAGCAATGCTTCCAGATCCTAGTTAATATTTATGAGGGCGAAGAGCTAGACAAATTTGAAACCTAGATTAAGAGCATATCCAAAAGAGTTAAGGTTTGAAAAAAGTGCCTAGCCTGCATACTGGAGAAACAAAAGGAAGTCATGGAATGGGTAGAAGAAATAGAAGGTTTCTTCACTGGTATTGGCCTAGAACTATACTCGGATCAGTAAAAACAAGCCCTGTGCCTGGAAAAAGAGGTGATACAACAGTTCCAATATATTTTGGCAGGTGTTAGCACCTAATAGGCCCTGCACCAACTATTCTATTCAAAGGAAGATATGCAAAGGATGTCTGAACATGAAGAAGAAATCAAGTTCTTTTCTTTCCAATTGACTATTTTTAGAGAGAATCAAGAACGACGGATCAAAAAAGTAAAGAGGAAAGAAATCAACTATGAGGAAGTGTAGGAAATAGTGCAGAGGCTATGAGCTTCTCATATGGAAGTGTTCCCTAATTGACTTCTCAGAACCCAGACAACCATTTTTGAAAATATAGTTTTCACACTTAGCCATTTTTCCTCCAAAGGATAATTTCAGTCCTTTCAACCTTTCGGCCCTCCCAACATTTTGGCCTTTTAGCCTTTTAGCCTTTTGGCCTTCGAAAGGGCCAAAAATTTGGTTTCTCTAGTTTTGGTTTTGAGCCTTAGGCAAATTTGCACTTGGAAAATTTTGGTGCAGAGGTCGGGGTCCAAATTTCTAGGCTTTTCTAGAAAGTTCACCTTTTTGCATGGAATTTGAACTTCAAATCAGATGGATGCCTAACTAGAGTTCACTTTGGAAGGAATAAGGGTCCTCTATCAGTTCCCACCTCAAATAAAACCCTAGATGAATATTCCAAGGGAGAACTCCAAGATCAAGAAGAAGACTCTAGTTGCATGCAAAGAAACTCCATCTTCTCTCTCTCTCTTCTTTCTTGGTGAGTTTGATTTCTCTTGCATGGGAAAAATAATTGTAAATGGATTAAATCAATGTAATTTGTTTAGTATTAGTTATAAATAGATTTATTTAAGAAAAGCTTTAGTTTTAGTTCATTTTCATTATTTTAGAGTCTCCGATGCCCTAATTTCAGCATTTAGAGTTTGTAGATCAGAACTCTATATATTGTAATAAAAAAAAATGTAATGAGGTTGGATTCTTATTACAATAAATATCTACAATTGGTGCTTCATTCATGGTGTGATATTTTCTTCTATCTATGCGAAATTGATGAATGTGTGCATACTTATTCATTATTTTCAAAGAGCAAATTATTTTACTGTGTTTTGAATTTGCGTTTCTATTAGTTCGAGTTTGTTGTTTTTTATCTACCTTGTTGTGACAAATGTATGGAAAAGATCATCTATTGGGATCAATAATAAATCCATCTTGTGTGTGCGTAAATCTTGGTGGCTTCACGATTTGATAGGTTTTGGAAATATTGCACGAGTAAATACATTTTCTCTCCAAATGATTGCATCCATTAAGTATAGAATTGCAACATTGTCTAATTTATACTTTGTGGGTTTGTTTCAAATCTCTCCATCATTCAATTTGTAAGGAAGGATCAACAAGGGTTTATGTCCACTAGGATTTCATTTTTTAGAAATTTATTTCATTTCTTATTACCCCAGTCCTTCAAATTCTATCATAAATATGAAAGTAATCACCTTTAAAACACAAAATTGTATCCTTAGTTAAATCACAAATCTTTGATAAATTGGAAAATACCAAAAAATTGCTAAAGTTGTTTTTTAGTTTAATGTCTTGAACGTACGAACAAAGGCCTCCATGTGAACATTCCCATTTATCTTCTACGGAGTAACCAAGCAGGTTGTACCATGTGTAACATAAGAAATGGAATACAAAATGGAATACATGTCTATATGTTACATTTGAATATTGTTATGGCAGTAAATAAGATGCTCTCCTTCTATCCTTAGATATGCAAATGAAAGATCCAAGTTGATTAACCCAAAAGGAAGGATCAATGCATAAATGAATTAATCATTTGGAAACAAGAATAAGGAAGGAAGATCTTAAGTACCCATGTTTGATTGATTAATTTGAATGTGAAATAGATTTAGATAGATTGATAACCTTAATTGAATTGAAATAGGAGAAATGCACTAACCTTGAAATATTGTAGATCAAATAATGCTATTTTCAGAAGCCTGTGTTGAGTTTATAGAAAATTTGAGACCGGATCTAGAACAGAAACGCAGAGACGAACAAAACCCAAAAATCTTTTTTAGATTCTGAGACAGTTCCGATTTGTACCCTCAAGTAAATGTCACCATTTGCTATTATTTTTGATTGTGCCCTAGGTCACAATCGACCTAAAAAGTCTCATACTAGAATTCTGCTTTCGGATCCTAGAAGTTTTCTGAAAAGGGTATCCAAATCTACGTCCCAATCTACCGTTCCAAACCTGTACCTGCAAGAAAAATGGGTTTGTTTTTTTGGGGAGGGGTTTTCCTTATTCAAACCCCGGTTTTGGAATTAACCTGAAATATATAATTGAAATTGCTGGAATAAACAAATTAAATGAAACAATTCACCTTGCTCATGTAAGAGTCCTTGTGGAGGATTCGAATCCTTGAATCCACAAGTATGGATGCACCAAAATGCATGTAGAATGGAGAATGTAGGATGTCTTCAATAAATTTCTTTGTATATCTTCAACATCAATCTTGAATGGGTTCTTGAATTGGAAGAGGCTTGAATAAATCTTCAACAAGAGAGCTCCATGGAGCTTGACTTCTTCAATGGCCACTAATGGATCTCCTTGATGAAAATGGATGCTTGATAATTGCTTGAGAATGGATGAATGCTTCAATGGATACTTGTCTTGCTTCAAATATTGCTTCTTCACCTTTGGAATTCACTCTTCAAGTCTTTGAAAGTTCTTGCAATTATTCTTGATGATCAAAGTTCATGGTTCTCATGTCTTAGAGAAAATGAGAGGAGAAAGCTTCCTTTTATATGAAATTAGGGGACAATCTTCTAGAGAGGCTGACATAGAATAATTAAATTTCAATTGGACCCATTCCCCTAGAAGAGGACCTATGTTAAATATAATTTAGGATTTGTTTTCCCGAAGTCTGAAACAGCCAACCCGTAAGCTGGAATTAACTAGTTCCAAAGACTGACATCCGAAAACCCTGAGATTCTAGAGTTTGGGCCTTGGAACTAAAAAAGGTCAATTGTGACCTAGGTCAAGGTCAAGGTTGAACTTGACCCAAAAAGGTCAACCTAGACCCCAAGGCCAAAGTCCCAGTTTCTCAATCTGGATTTCCAGAAATAGGCTAGAAAGAGTGGAAATGGGGCAGAATAGGAGGCTAAATCTAGATCAAAGTTAGGAAACCATCCAAGGTGCTTGACATGACCCCAAACGACTTACCTAGAAGGCTAAACTAGTCTACCATGGAAGTACTTCCATTTTCTGACTATACATTTAGCCCCCACTTTAGCAAGAGTATGGACTCAATACAAGCTCTTGGTAAAGGAGATCATAAAGAATAGATAATCTTATTGGAATCATAAGGGACAAAGAAATCCTCAAGCCCCCAAGGGAATTAAGTCTTTATCTACCCTAATATAATGATAAGAGAGACATCACCAATTAAGGATAAGGAGAGAGAGGGTATGGTCACCTCGCCTAATGAGAACTTATGTCTCATTGTGAACCATACAAGAAAAAAGTGTAACTGGAAAGATGGAGTTGAATCACCTAGCGAATGTGGCTACTCACTAGTCAACCCATCAGGGAGATCCATTCTTAAGGACACCTTCTAACCTTAATGGATTAAAACATTTTATATTGAAACTGGAGGGATCAAGAGATCCGTGTAAATTTAAACTGGAGGGATCAAGAGATCCTAAAAAGTAAAATGTCCATGCTTTAAGGATTAGCCTTTAATCCATAAAGGGAAAAAGTTTTAAGTATTGAAAATATTTTGAACGTGTGTGTGTGAAAAAAGTGAGTTGAACATTTGTGTGTGCAAAAAGTGAGTAGAGCATATGCCCCCATGTTAAAGGCATTGCTAACACTTTAACAGGAGCAATGGTTTGAATGAAAACATAAACAATTCTACTGATTACGTTTCCATGAAAAGATTCCGCCAAATGAAGACAACTCATGGGAAATATCACATAAACATACAAAGAAAACAAAAGGGATCTACCTACCATGGGTCAGTATAATGATAAGATAAAATTTACATATAAATATGATATTATTGCAAATGAAATGACAACGTTCCCCAAATAAAGTAGAACCATGAAGGATAAGCCAATCAGGCGCATCGCCTACCCTCCCCATCTTGGTTTATATCATGTAGGGAAGGTGGAAAACTTGAAAGAGGGACTATATCCAATACAGTATGAATAATAGCTAGTTCCAAACAAGTATCCTCTTGAGAATTGCGTTGCTCGATACTAGGTGTAATTGTTAATTGAGTTGAAAGTATATGAGGTAAGTAAGTGTCAAGGTCAATGGTCTCATATTAATCACTAAGATCAATAGGATCATCTAAAGTATCCCCCTCATCAAGATTAATTGAAATTGGATCTAAGATGTGAATAGGATCATCACACTCATTCATCTTAATATCATTTTTAATATTGACTTCTTTCAACACATCAGACATAGGTTGATAAAAAGAAGATAAAGAGTTTTGAAGAAGAGAAGCACATGCCCTAGCATTAGCTCTTCACTTCTTACGATGTTCATTAGCAGATTTATTATATTTTGATTTGTTTGACACATATGGAGAACTAGGAGGAATAAGCACTGATTCCTTCATAGGTTCTGTAGGAGCCTTACTAGGATTTACAGTAGGTTGAGTAGCAATACAGGGAGGTTGAGTAATAGAATTAGCAGTAATGGATAAAGGAGGTATGTAAGGAGTTGGAAAAAGACCAGGGTTGAGATCTATCTAAGGCATGCTTAACTCAACTATCTTGTGATGTTTATAGGCTTGATATGAGAGAAAAAGGTTGTCAGGGTGAGGAGGACATGAGTTAGGTAATGAGGGCCAAAATAAATCAAGAGTAGCACAATATATAGGCCTAGAAGGTTGATACAAACTATGATTAATAGTTTTTACTTCTCCATTATGAATGAACTTAAGACATTTATGAATAGGAGAAGAAATAGAATGCATCAGTTATCCAAGGCAAACCAAATTTGACTTGAAATTGATCAGATGTAGGAACAATAATGAAGTTAGTATCTACAACCTTGCCACAAAGTTCAATAGGCAAGTTAATAGAACCAAGTGCAGGATAGAGAAAACCATTAAAATTTTGGATCCATGCATCCGATGGATCATAATAATCATGTTGTAGGCCTTTCATAAAAATATTTTCCTCAGTAATAACATTGATTAAAGATGTGGGATCAACAAGACAACCACACGTAGGTATCCTAGCAATCCTAGCATAAATATAAAGGGGACCATCATGAGCCTTAATAGTCTCAGAATCATCAAAGGTAATTTAAAGTTCCCGAGGTTGCTTATCCTTAGTTTGTTTCTGAGGTTTAGGTAGAACTGGAAGTTGAGGTGGAGGCGAAGGATCTTGAACAATAGGTTGAGATACAATAACGTTCTCCACATGATTAACAATGTGATTAAGATCATCCATCTTTGAATCGTAAATGATATTCACAGAAGATCGTTGAGCGATAGTATTAGTATGATGTGTAGGTAGAGGATTCGTGTATATTTGAAGGTTTTGATTAAGAGGAGAGACAAATTTGTTCCCATTACTACCAAACGTATCAACATATAAAGTATTAGAATCGATTAAGTCTTGAACTTTATGCTTTAGAGAATAAAATATTTTAGTATCATGGCCATTCTGGCGATGGCATTGGAAAAAAGATTTAGAATCAAAGGATTTTGAAGATATTGTAGTGGGAAGGAGAGGTCGAATAGGAGGCAAAGTAATCATATTAGCACTTAACAACCTACTCATAATGGAATGTAAAGATTCAGAGAGAGGAGTAAACGTATGATTCATACGGAAAGTAGTGGATGCATAAGTGGCATTGTGAGATGCAACAACAACTTGATCAATAACCGCATTCATCTATTTATTAATCTTGATGTAGTTATTAGGTTCTAAAACTTATTAGGATTAGGAGCATTGTCACTCTTATCAACTGGAACAGGAGCCACTAGAGTGTTTCTTTCAAATTGACTCACTTGTAATTGATAATGATGAAGTGCTGCACAGAGTTGTTGAAAAGACGTAAATTCAGTAAGCATAATCTTATCTCTAATATCATTTTGTAAATTTGAAATAAACATGTGTTGAATATCAATATTAGGAACATGATAAGAAATATGAGCATATAAATGCTTAAATCTACCAATGAAATTAGTCAATTTTTCCTTAATGTTTTGTTTACAATGCATTAAATCAGTTAAGGAAACTTGTGGGCCGATGTTATTTTGAAACTGTTGAATGAAGGTATTAGCAAGTTTAGGAAAATAATCAATAGAATAAGGAGGTAAAGAACAATACCATTGCAAAGCCTTATCACAAAAGGTTCTAGAAAATAGTTTATCCAAAATCCTATGGTCATAAGCATAATCACTACGAAGGATTTGAAATGTTTTAACATGAGTAACAGGATCGCCTTTACCATTATAATTCTCTAGATGAGGCATATCAGCTTGTTGAGGAATAGTAGCATGGATAATGTCTAAAGATAAAGGACTACCCATGTCACATGTAGGAATGATAAACTTGGATTGAGTTAAGGATGCAAGTTTTTGTTGTAAAGATGACACAGTTTGAGCCAAACTAATAATTGTGGAATCATTAGAATACACGGGTGGCATAGAAACATTACGAACACTAGGAAAAGTGTAGGAAGTAGCAGGAATAGAAGATACAACCATTTTAACATTTGTAACCACAGTTGGAAGAGAATTAGTATAGGTAAAAGGTACACTATGATATTAAAGTTGTGAGGTAGGTAAAGATACCGGTGGAATACTCATAGGAATAGATGAAATTGGGAGAGATGTAGTTATCAAAGTAGGAGTATAAGTAGGAATGCTAGGTAAAGGAATAGAAGAAGGTTCTTGACTAGTGATAGGAGGTGTATATCCTAGATCTTGAGCCTCTTGAGCTAAAGGTTTAACATTTGAATGCACAAGATGAGTGATACCACACAAGAAATTAACACCTTGATCACTATGAAAAAAGACTTTCTTAAGATCCTCTATAGCTTGAATAGAATCTTGATTATGGTTTTCTTGGATAAGCCAATTTCCCATTTTATCAAGTTCAGTTGAAATTTTTTGCACTTGTTCAAGAGGAACTCTTAAAGCATCCTCCTCATCATGAGATGAGTGAGAAGAGATATGCTCCATAGAAGGATTGTAATCATGAGTATTCAAGTTGTCATCTGGGATCCTATAGAAAGGAGAGGAAGATTCAGGATCAAAGGAACCCATGAGTCTATGACTTCTTCTAACCGGGATACTATAAGTAGGAATAGAAGTGGTAAAGCTCATACTCCAATGTAATGTAAATGAACTAATTTAGAAAGAAAAGAGTTGATTTTAATTTTTGAAAGGGAACACAAGAACAAAAAATAAAACTAATCTAATATGCATGCAAGATCTAATCATAAAAGATATAAATCTAACACAAAAAAGAAAGAGTTGTCTATCGCGGGTTCACCAAAATGTAACATAAGAAATGGAATTAAAAATGGAATACATTTCTATATGTTACATTTGAATATTGTTATGGGGGTAAATAAGATGCTCTCCTTATATCCTTAGATATGAAAATGAAAGATCCAAGTTGATTAACCCAAAAGGAAGGATCAATGCATAAACAAATCAATCATTTGGAAACAAGAATAAGGAAGATCTTAAGTACCCATGTTTGATTGATTAATTTGAATGTGAATTATTTTTAGATAGATTTATAACCTTAATTGAATTGAAATAGGAGAAATTCACTAACAAGAGGGCTCCATAGAGCTTGAATTCTTCAGTGGCCACCAATGGATCTCCTTGATGAAAATGGATGCTTGAGAAGTGATTGAGAATGTATGAATGCTTCAATGGCTACTTGGCTTGCTTCAAATATTTCTTCCTCACCTTTTTAATTCACTCTTCAAGTCTTTGAAATTTCTTGCAATTATGCTTGATGATCAAAGTTCATGGTTCTCAAGTCTTAGAGAAAATGAGAGGAGAAAGCTTCCTTTTATATTTAATTAGGGCACAATCTTCTAGAGAGGCAAAAAAAGGAGAAATAAATTCCAATTGGACCCATTCCCCTAGAAGAGGACCTATGTTAAATATAATTTAAGATTTTTTGTCCCGAAGTCTAAAACAGCTGACCCGGAAGTGGGAATTAACTATTTCCAAAGATCGACATCCGGAAACCTTGAGATTCTGGAATTTGGGCCTTGGAATTGAAAAAGGTCAATTGTGACCTAGGTCAAGGTCAAGGTTGACTTTAACCTAGGTCAAGGTTGAGGTTGACCTTGACCCAAAAAGGTCAACCTATACCTCAAGGCTAAAGTCCTAGTTTCTCAATCTGGGTTGCCAGAAATAGGCTAGAAAGAATGGAAATGGGGCAGAATAGGAGGATAAAGCCAGATCAAAGTTAGGAAACCATTCAAGGAGATTGAAATGACCCCAAACCACTTACCATAAAGGATAAACTAGTCTACCATGGAAGTGCTTCCATTTTTCGACTATACACCATGACTCCGAAGAACCTTGGGAATAACTTCGTTATTCTTTCAAGAGAGGAAATCAAATCTCAAGATCCTAGAAATTGACTTGTGTAAAAACAATGCTCAACATTAGAATTATTGGTTTTGGGAAGCTCATCTTGAATAGCCGAATAAAAATTCCACATTGTGATTGGAAACTTGGATGATCATTTATTACCTCTTTTGGTTAGTCTGCTAGTCAAAGTGTCTTAAAAATAATAAATTATGTCTTGTGAATTCTCCTCATTTTTTTTTACAATGATATTGTAGAAGTGTTTCAAATGCATCAATTATGTCTATTTGAGGTACGAAAGACAATGAATCAAGTTTCTTGATCTCAAATACAAAGAGTTCATCGAAACTGTAACATGTTTGTAGGCCTTCTTCTTGAAATTTCCTCCACAAGGATTGAGAGAAATGGAAAAAACATCCTTGGATATTGACATTTGAAAAATCTCTAGACATAGCTCCCATGAAACCTAATTTGAAATTGATAAGTATATTTCTTGTAGAATCTTGATTCGAGCATGCCATGTCTTTCGTTTCATTCAATTTGTTTTTGACAATGATCATCTCAAGTTTTGGAGCATGATTATATTCTATACTGCTTATCACATCATTGAATTCTATAAACTTGAGCATTTTTTTGTAAAATATTCTATACAAAGCTAGATCATTTTATTCATGCCTTGTCGATGAAGAAAAAATATCTAACTATTTAAAATAATTAATTTGTTATTTTTTGGCTTATTAGAAACTGAAGAGGCATTTTCACTAATATATATATATATA
>MU225710.1:2525643-2540429 GCA_018584345.1 Thuja plicata | reverse complement strand
TATTAGGGTTTTTACCATTCTCCGAGAAAATAGGAAACCCGAACCCCACGATTGGGGAAGAGTGTACAGTACTCACATTTATCAGTTGCCACATGTCTTCACCTGTCATAGAACCTTCCTGACATAGCTCTTACGTGTCATAGGAATTCGTCATAACCGTTTTAGCCATGATCTCCTTACACAATTCAAGATGCCGACACATCAACATTATTTGCAAGAAATACAGATTACAAAACAAATAATAAGAATAGGAATTATCCAAGGTTGAGACACCTTATTCCTAACAATATTTGATGTTATCAAATTGATACACTTGATTGATTAAGTCGAATATTGCAAAGAGTTAAGTTATGACAAAAAAGAGTTAGTCTATCGATCTAGAAAAAGTCAGTTGGTATAGAGTTGTGTTATTTAGTTTCAGTTACCGAGCACCAAGAATGAGTTAGGCACCAAGCAGTGAACAAGGTTAGTTATCGAGTTGCAAAGCAAGTTACCGAGTATAGGATATTGATTGAAAATGATGATAAGATCTAATTTAATACAAAGCTATGATGATCTGGATGTTGATAAGAATTAAAGGAAGTTTGTTATAAGATCTACGAGTGATAAAATTCAATGAGAAGATCTAAAGAGAAGATTAAGCGGTTAAACCTGATTATTAGAGTTCTAAGAAAAAGTTCAAGTTACGAGTTAAAAGTTAAATGGTTTACCAAGCTAAGATTTGAGAAGAAGATGATTGATCAGTTGAGCACAAATGATGGAAAACCTAAGAAAGAATATTAAGAGGCAAAAGTTTGTCTATATAAAGGATGAGAACTAAACAGAAAAAGAGATGTTGGCGAATTGAATTAAGAAGCAGAAGAAAAGAAGTTACCAAGAAGAACATAGAAGCAGAAAGAGAAGAATCTACAGTAGAAGAGAAGATAAAAATGGAGTATATGATGCCATTATTCATGTGAGCATAAAGGATCTGACCCAAGAAAAAAGTAGTTGCTATATTTACATATTAAAGTTTGATTATTTCTTATTAGAATTTGTAATAGAGAAAATCTCTTAACTGAGTGGATTTAACAGTCCTATTTGTAAATATTAGATGTAGGTGACATTCCAAAAGAGTGTTTAAAGTCCTCTATCAAGGCCAATCCTAATAGGGTGAAGATCTTAACAGATCTGAGGGAAATCCCTTAACAATTTCACATATAGCAAATGTGTTTGTAATCTTTAAGAGGATAAGTTCTTAACCGAGTGTACTTTAGAAAGGTACATTTTTATTGTGGGTCACAATTCCCAAAGAGGTTTTTCCCAAATTGGGTTTCCTTGTTAACACTTGTTTTAAATGAGTTTGAATGATTGATTTTCATATTATGAGATGTATGGTTGTTTAAGTTAATAAGTTATTTGGTGAGTCAGTTATTACTATATTCAGTTCTATCAAGTGAATCAGTGAGCTAAGATTTAAGTATTTAAGTTTGATTTTGTCTGATTCACCCCCCTCAGTCAACCAACAATTGGTATCAGAGCTCTGGTTATCTGAAGTGTTAAGTTTAAAAGGACTTGAGTCAAGATCTAAAGATGTATAGGAGGGAAGCACAAAAGTTGAATAGGGAACATTTCTCTACATGGAAAAGAAGAATGAGATTGCATGTGTCTAGTATAGGAGAATATGAAATTCATTTTCTTGATGATGAATATGTTGCACCTACTATTGCACCTTTGACAATTAGTGAGCAAAGACCAAAGCAATAACACACACAAGGCATGATTGAGATTGCTTCTACACTTACCGAATATGAATATGATGAACTTGATGGATGTACTACTTTGAAAAAAATGTGGGATAAGCTTATTTTGACCTATGGTGGAGATTAACATGTTCAAAAGGAAAAAGAAAAAAGTCTGAGAGGTAAATTTGATTTAAAATGAGAATGAAATAAGGAGAAAACATAATACAATACAACACTAGACTTAAGGAGATTGTCAATTCTATCAAAGGAGCTGGTAGATCCATAACAAAAGAAGATGTTACAAGAAAAATATTAAGAACCCTACTACAGAGTTATGCTGTTGAGTATCTTCTATACAAGAGTTGAGATCCATTCCTTAGATGAATGTTTCACTTGATGCTACTATTGGTAAGCTAGTTGCATTTGAGATTAATGATTTTGATAATTGTCTGGCTACTAAATCTAAGATTGAGTATGCATTTAAGTCATCTTTGAAGATTGAAAATTCTAAGGACTCTAGACCCAGTGATGGATATTTGAGAAATGCTAGTGAGATATTTTACAACTATCACAATGGTTTGGAAGAGTTGTATATGCTACGGATGAAGATAACAAGAGAGAGTTTGAAACTTTATTGGCTAGAAGGTTACAAAGAGACAAAGGAAAATACCAAGGTAAGTTACCCTTGAAATGTTTTAACTATAACAAGATTGGTCATTTTTCATTTAGCTTCCCTGAGAAAGATAATGAGGAGAAGAAAGATAACAGATATAAGGAAAAAAGAGAAAAGAGATTCAGAGACTACAAAAACAAAGGTAAGAAATATTTTCATATTTCTAATGAAGACTGAAGTGATGATGATTTAGATGATAGTGATAAAAATGAAGTTGTGTATGTTGCTGTTAAAGACAACTTTGATGAAGAAAAAAAAGAAGAACCAAGAGCCCTAATATCACAAGTAAGTAAGAATGAAACATGGATTATAGATAGTGGTTTTTCACATCACATGAATGGTGACACACTTAAGTTTATTTCCTTGGAGAATCATGATGGAGGATTTGTTAGATTTGGTAAGATGCTCCATACCCTATGAAAGGAAAAGGTTCTATAATTCTACTGAATAACACAATATGTGATGATGTTTATTGGGTTGAAGGATTAAAGTATAATCTAGTGAGTGTTGCACAGTTAAATAACACACTAGGTCACTGACTAGAATTTCAACATGTGGAAAGGTGAAAGTTTTTGATAAGAAGGAGAATTTGATTGCTACTGGAGAGAAATCTAAAGGTAATTTTTTTTTATCTTGATACTTCTATGAAGAGTTTCCTTTTTGCAAAATTTGAAGATGTTTTCTATGGCATAAAAGACTTTGTCATGTTAATGTTGACAACTTGATCAAAGTGAGTAAAAAGAATAGATTAAGAGGATTACCAAGATTAGAGAAACCTGACAATGCTATGTGCAGAGAATGTCAAATGGGTAAAATGACTAAATCTAGTTTTTCAAGAACGACTTATATTATACAAGGAATTTTGGATTTAGTGCATACTGAGTATGTGGACCCACGAGAACTCAAATTTACTATGGAGACATATATTTTATTCTATTTGTGGATGATTATTCTAGAATGATGTCTGTAATGTTTTTAAAATAAAAATCTGATGCATTTAAAATGTTTAAGTGGTATAAGGCTAGAGTTGAGAAATAAAAAGGATAGAGGAGGCGAGTTTACATCTGATGAGTTTACACTATTTTTTAATGAAAATGGAATTAAGAGACAGATGTCAACACTGAGGAAACCAGAACACAATGATATTTCTGAGAGAAGAAACAAATCTATTGTTGATTGTGCTAGGACACTGATGATTGAGAAAGGTATTTCTCAAAACTTTTGGAGAGAAGCAGTCAGTACTACTGTTTACACATTGAACCGAGTATAAATGAAGAAAGGTACCACCATAACACCTTATGAAATCTGGTATGAACACAAACCTAATGTGAGTTATTTCAAAGTTTTTAAAATTAGATGTTATATATTGAAATATTCTAGAGAAGGAAGGTTTGATTCTAAAGGGGATGAAGGAATATTCTACAAGGAGTAAAGCCTATAAGTGTCTGAATAAAGTTAATTACTAACAAAATGGTGGAAAGTGCAAGTGTGGGAATTGATGATTTTGTAGAAAATAATGATGAAGAGAGTAAAAAGGAGCCTGAAGAATATGATAAGTTTGTATATGTACAACCTGATGTTCCTGACACCTTACCGAGAGCACCTATCGAGGAAGAAGCTGAACAGATTTCTCTACAACCGAATGATGAGGATGAAGCACTGAGACCTACCGAGCCTATTTTAGCAAAGTATGTGAGGAGGCACCACTCACATAGCAAGATTATTTGAAATAAAGATGCTGGAGTGATGAAAATAAGCAAGGTAAGAGACAATACATGTTTGATATCGACATTTGAGCCAGAGACAATTAAAGAAGCACTAGATAATGAAGATTGGATGAAAGAAATTAAATAAGAGTTTGATTAGATATAAAAGTAAATTACATGGACTTTAGCACCTAGGCTAAAGGATAAAAATGTTATTGGTATGAAATATATTTTCAGAAACAAGTGAATGATAATGGAGAAGTTATCAGAAACAAAGCTAGACAGGTTTGCAAAGGTTATGCACAAGAATAAGTTATAGATTATGGAAACACTTTTGCACCTGTTGCTAGATTGGAAGGAGTTAGAATAATTCAAGCTTATGCATCTTGCAAAGGATTCAAAGTTTATCACATGGATCTCAAGTCTTCATTTATGAATGGGATACTAGAAGAAGAAGTTTACATTGAGCAGCTTGAAGGATTCATTGAGAGCACAAATAAGAACAAGGTATGTAAATTACACTAATCTCTTTATGGTTTGAAGAAAGCACCCTGAGGATGGTATGAGAGATTGCAATCTTATCTAATCAAAATAGGATTTCAAATAAAAAGTGATACAACAATGTTTACTTGAAGTGTGACACTGACAACAAGGTTTTGATTGCTGAAATTTTTGTTGATGATATCATTTTTGCAGGCAATAACACCTTCTGTAAGGCATTTTCTAATGAAATGAGAAAAAAGTTTGAAATGTCAATGATTGGAGAGATTAAGTTATTTCTAGGTCTACAGATACAACAAGTTGCTGAAGGGATCTATATTACACAAGCTAAGTATATCAAAGAGATCCTCGAAACTTTTTGTATGGAAGATTCCAAGCCCGCTAGAACATTGATGGTCATAGGATGTAAATTATCAAAAGAAGACAAGACACAAGATATGGATAATACTCTTTACCAATCCATGATTGGTAAATTGTAGTATGTTGTTCACAAAAGACCCGATATAGCACATGCTTTTGGGATTGTTGCAAGATTTTATTCTAATCCTAAGGAAAAACATATGTCTACAATCAAGAGAATCTTTAGATATTTGAAAGGAACTGAAGATTTTGGTTTATTATACAAGAAAGGAGGTACTTTTTATCTACAAGTCTACAATGATGTAGATTGGGATGGAAACATTGATGACAGGAAAATTACTAGTGGAGGAGCATTCTTTCTAGGTGAAAGATTGGTCACATGGATAAGCAAGAAGTAGAGTTGCATTTCACAGTCTACTGCCAAGGAAAAATATGTTTCTACTACCATGAATTGTGTGAATACTATTTGGATCAAACAAATAATTAAAAGTATGCAAGAGGTTATCTCAGATCCTATAACTATTTTTGTGACAATAAAAGTGCTATCAACATATCAAAGAACCTGGTTATACATTCAAAGCCCAAGCACATTTCTATCAAGTATCACTACTTGAGAGAGCAAGTTCTAGAGAAGAATGTGGTATTGGAATATGTGAATTCAAAGGAACAATTGGGTGATATTTTTACAAATCCACTATTGAAGGATACTTTTGAGTATCTCAGAGGTAAACTAGGGGTTCTTCCCCTATCCTATACTCACTAAGAAGCATGAGGCATGCTTCATCAATTATATACTTTATTAGAATATCTATTCTTGAATTGATGTTAGTGTTAAAGACAATTATTCAATTGTGTATTGTCATTGATGTTACACATGTATATACACTTATGTAGTGATGATACACAAATGTCTACATTCAGACTGAGCACAATTGGTTAATAGAATGAGTTGTTTTAGTGTTGACTGAGTTACTCAGGCATTTCAGTCATGGTCAGGCATTCAGTGCCAGCCGACTAACAATGATTTACATTCTATAATTAATTTATTATATGAGGCTGACTTAATTGTGATTTATTAGTTATTTAGAAGTGTATTCAAGCCGACTTTACAGGGCTCATCATATATATAAAAGGTCAAGTTTGGATTGAAAAGAGAGAAAGAAGAGAACAAAAAGAAAAATAAAAAGAGTGTGAAAAGGTGGAAGAAGTAGAAATGTGGAATTTTGTGACATGAAGAGTGAAGTAAAAATCAGATGGGATTCTGATTGAGTATAGATCACTCGGAGCTATAATAGAATATCTGATCTGCAAGGATCCAGTTATAATCAGAATAGTGATCTCAAATCTCTTAACAGAGTAGACTTAACAGTCTTTTTGTAAATCCTCTCACAAGGTAGAATTTCTATGTTGAAGTGTTGAAGACCTCTCACAAGGCCACTCCTCACAAGGTGATTAAATTATTGTAACCTTTAATAGGGTTGGCTCCTAACAGGGCTCACTTAAGAAGAGTGAAAAACAATAACTAGTTACATTGGTGGTTTTTCCCATATTGGGTTTCCACGTTAAATCTTGGTGTCACCTGTGTATATGTTATTTGTTTCATGCTTTATGTTTCTTCACTTACTCACTAAAGTATAATTGCATTGGATATTATAATTAAAGTATTTAAGACATCTAAGGGACAAAGGATTTGTTTTGAAGTAACTGATTCACCCCTCCCTTCTCAGTTACTTATCTCATTTCCAACAATTTGTATTAGAGGTTCAATTTATTTCAGAGAAGGTTTCAAGACCTAAGCTAAAGATCAAAGATGTCTTACAAAAGAGAGATCCCAAAGCTAAACAAAGACAACTTCCTAGCATGGCAAGAGCTGATGAAGCTACATCTATCTACTATCAGAGATGTTGGTTTGCAATTTTTGGAAAGCAAATATGTGGAACCAACAGGGAATATGACTATGGAACAGATGATGGAATGAAAGCTTCATAATATAATGATGATTAATATAGCTTCTTCACTCAACTACTCAAAATTTGATGAAGTCAAGGAATGCCCTAAAGCCTATGATATGTGGAAGAAATTATAGGACATTCATGGAGGAGACGCAAATGTAAAGAGAGCCAAAGTAGAAAGTCTAAGAGGACAATTTGACCAGATGAAAATGAAAGAAGAAGAAGAAATTACAAGATATAGTGAAAGAATCAAGAAGACTGTGAGTGCAGTCAGAGCTGTAGGTGGAATAGTTGAAGATACAATAGTGGTCAGCAAGGTACTAAGAACTTTAGTTCCTATCTATGCTATTAGAGTTTCATCTATTCAAGAGATGAGGTACAATAAGGATATAACTCTGGATAAATTATTGGGAAGGCTTACAACTTTTGAGTTGGACAACTTTGACAATTACTCTCCTAGTTCTAGCAATCTTGAGTCTGCATTCAAAGCTAAATTAGACCTTGGTAAGAAGGATAGATAATCAAAAGGGAAGCAGACTAAAAGTGACAGTGATAATGAAGACCTTGACATCATTGAATCATTACTTGCAAGAAGAGCCGCAAAAGGAAAATACAAAGGAAAAACAACATTGATTTTTTTTTCATGCAATGAGGTTGGTCACATTGCTGCAAAGTGTCTGAACAAAGAAGACAAAGATGAGAAAAAGTTAAACATATTCAAAAACAAGAAAGACTTCAAGAAATACATTTGCTACAAGGATAAAGGTAAGAATTCTTGTTATATTGCTAACGATTCTGACAGTGATGAAGAAGAAGATGAAATAGTTTATATTGCTATTAAGGATGAGTCAGATGAAAAGACAATAGTTTTCTCATACATCAATAAAAATGACACATGGATAATTGATAGTGGTTATTCTCATCACATGAATGGTGATAAGATAAAATTTGAACCTATTGAACACTATGATGGTGGGAGTGTCAGTTTTGGGAATGATGAACCTTTCCCTATAAAAGGAAAAGGTTGCATTACTCTGACAGAAGGAATCAAATGTGATAATGCATATTGGGTTGAAGGATTGAGGAGAAATATACTCAGTGTAGCACAACTGAACAACATTGCTTCAAGGTAGAATTCATGAATGGTAAGGCCAAGCTCCTAGATGGTAAAGAGAACCTAGTTGGAACTGGAAGGCAAACAAAAGGTAATCTATTCTATCTTGATCTCACTGAAGGTTCATGCTTTATTGCACAGGTAGAAGAAAGTTGGTTATGGCATAAAAGGTTGTGTCATGTAAATTTTGATAATCTGGTAAACATAAGAAAGAACAAGAGAGTCAGAGGTATTCCTATTTTGAAGAAACCTGAGTTAGCAATATGCAAACAATGTCAAATTGGAAAGATGTGCAAGACAAGTTTCAAAAGAAAGAATTACAATATTGATGAAGTCTTGGAATTGGTACATACGGAGCTTTGTGGACCAATTTGAACAACAATATATACTGGAGAGAACTATTTTATTCTATTTGTTGATGATCATTCCAGAATGATGACTGTCATGTTTCTCAGAGAGAAATCAGAAGCTTTTTAGAAATTCAAATGGTATCTTGCAAGAGTTGAAAAGGAAACATGAAAGAAACTAAAATTCCTAAGATCTGACAGAGGAGGAGAATTCATTTCAAATGAGTTCAATGAATTCTGTAATGAGAGAGGAATCAAAAGATAGGTATCTGCTTCTGGTACACCACAAAAAAATGGAATAGCAGAAAGAAGAAAAAGATCCACTATGGATTGTGCCAGAACCCTAATGATTGAAAAGAATATTGCTGCCAAATACTAGGAGGCCATCAACACTACAGTGTTCACCTTGAACTGAGTTAAATTGGAGAAAGGTAGTAACCAGACACCTTTTAAATTATGGTATGGATATAAACCTAATGTTCATTATTTCAAAGTATTTGGAAGTAGATGCTACATCTAGAAGGAAACAAGAAATGGAAAAATAGATGCAAAAAATGATGAAGGAATATTCCTAGGTTACTCATGTAAAAGCAAAGCATACAAATGTCTAAATCTTACTACTCATAAAGTCAGAAAGTGTACATGTCAAGATTGATGAGTTTGCAGAAAAATGTGAAGAGAAGAGCAGTAAAGAGCTTGAAGACTACAAGAACTTTGTGTATCATGAACCTGATAGTATACCTATGACTTGAGCAATGGTGATTGGACAGTAGAACTGTTGACCACTAAATACACTAGCACAAAATGTGCAACCCAAGCTACTGGTAGAAGAGACCGAGTCACAGAAAGAGGGAAATAAGTCTTAGATAGAGGAACCCGAGTCATAGATAGTGGAACCTGAGCATCAGACAAAAGAACAAGAAATAATGTTTGAGAATGACAGACCTAGTGGATCAAGTCTATAATCTAGAATGAAGGATCCAATAATTTCAAAATATGTTAGAAGGCATCATGCACCTGAGAAAATAATTGGAGATCAGACAGAAGGTGTAATGACAAGGAAAAAAACAAAGGTACATGTTTACTAAGTGAATTTGAACCTATAACTATTAAAGATGCATTGAATGATGAAAGTTGGATAGAGGCAATGAATGAAGAAACTGAGCAGATTAAGAAGAACAAAACTTGGACTTTTGTGCCTAGGCCAAAGGACAAAAATGTGATTAAAACCAAGTGGGTTTTTAGAAATAAGATGAATGCAAATGGTGAAGTTTCTAGAAACAAGGCTAGACTAGTTTGTAAAGGATATACTAGTTTGTAAAGGATATACTCAAAAATTAATCCTTAAATCAACCCTTAAACTTATAACCACAAATTATGCCTCTAGTTATCTTCTATCCTACAAGTTGAATGCCTTGAAATACTTATGTCAATTTACTACTTGTCGAATTTCTTTGTTAAAGCTTCTTCTATATGTTTACCGATAAGAAGTAATCTATTTACCGAAACACAGTAAATATGCAGAGTATACCGATCAATCTAGAATTAACTATGTAAGATACAAAATAGTAAAGATATGAATCATACACATATAACACATGGATTTTTTAACATGGAAACCATGTTAAGGGAAAAAACATTGGGACTAGCACCCCAAATTTTCATTCTTTTGAAGCGAGCCCTGTTAAGAGCCAACTCTGTTAAAGGTTACAAACACACTGTTAGGTGTGACCTTGTTAGAGGATTTAGAAATAGTTTGTCAACTAGTATCTAGCATCTAATGCTACCATCCTTGATCAAACACTCACTTGGCCTGTCAATAGGTATCGGGTATATCCAATGCTACTTTTGTGATCAAAATTTTTGATACTCCTTGGGATGTATCTCAATTGAAAAATACTTTTAAGTCCTGCTCGGTTAAGAGGCTTTTATGCTTCAATGGTTAAACTGAAACACTAATGATCTATTCATACATACAACTCAATTGAATATTTTTAGATCTATTGTAGGTCTATTACTTCACTAATCAATATAATCAAATATATACCTTTTCTCCACACTTGTTCTGCTCTGTGATGCTTGTCTCACTATTCGTCGGTGTCTGCAGAATCTAGCTCTTTCTTTAGCTTGTTGATCAGGACTGAATGAAGAATTTCTTCTCCTTTAGATTTTCTTTAGCATCTCTCCTCTTCTCTTGTTCTCCACACATTTTCCCATTTTTAATGAATTGGGTTTGTCTCTATATGGACATGATTTCCTCTTTTCTTGGCTTTCTTGATTCTTGGCGTGTTCCACAATTCTCGCCAATAGATTTAAATAAAACTCTAGTTTTATCTCAAAGATATCTTCTTGCCAACTGGATAAATCAGATTTAAATCAATTACTTATCTCCGACTTTATCTGGATGATTAAAACAATGATAAGTATCCATTGATTCTATCTTTAGCTTCTTGACAACTAAGCATTTTGTCATTTTTTGAACTCTCTGTTCTGTTAGTCAACACTTTAGTTAGTTATAGGTGATAAATAACTATTCCATCATTGTGAATTTAGTTATCATCGGGATCTCCATCCTTGTCTTCTCTGTCGGGCAACACTAAAATTCTGTCCGTCAAGTTACACTGTGTTTTGCTTGTCGGGAAACACTGTAACTTTGCTTGTCATTAATGCTGTGCATTTGCTCATTGGGTAACACTGTGACTCTGCTCTTTTAATCTTATCGTCGGTGTGTACTCCATTGGTGTATGTAGTTACTTAGTAAATACTTGTCTTATATGCATTACTGAAAGCATAGTCTTGATTCATGAGTTCTTTGAAGTCTTTGGTAGTATTTTCATGACCATACAGATTATATCAAGTTGACATCAATGACAATACAATACATTAACTAATTTAATTCCTTGCTTGATCATCAACTTAACATCTTCAAAGATTTAATCAGTTACATGTTATCAATCTCTCGCTTTGGCATTGATGGAAACATACTACATTAGCATACTATACTATTGCTAATACAATATGAAATATACAATTTCATTAAGCTTTCCTAATGTAACTCATACAAATGTTTGGCTATCGGTAAGCTCAAATAGCTTTGATTTGATTCTTGCATCTTTCAATCTTTCTTTAGTCCCTTCACTAGATAGATGTAGAATCTTCTTTCTCTGATGTGATGTGTTCTCCTTCTGTGTCAAACTCTCTCCCTTTGACTGCTCTCTTCTTTCTTGTGATGTCTCTTGTCTATCTTTTCTCTTTGTCTATACTCTCCCTTTCTTGTTACATTCTCCCTTTGGATACTTCAATAGATATGATCTCTCCCTGAGTTGATAATGGATGATATAATATTTGTATGATAATGAGATAACTCTCTCCCTTTGACAGAAATTCCAAGAAAACATATTTTCAAACAAGCTTATGGCAGTGATGTCAAGTGGATCCTTTCTATCCATAATATATTCCTTGAGTTTCCCATTCCTTCGGTAACAATTCTGGCGCTTGGTGTAGATATATACCTTGCTGTATATAGTTTTATCTTTGAAGTTCATATCTCTACTTGAATCAAAATGAATGATATTATGATAATATGCAGGTTGATGGAGCCTTCTAGTCATCTTACTGACCAGTAGACAAGGGTCTGACCCCTAGTCTTTTCCTCAAGTACTCAAATGCATCCTTGGGTAGTGGCTTGGTGAAGATATTGGCCAATTGTTCCTTTGATTGCACATATTCTAGTATCAACTCCTTTTCTTGAACTTGTTCTCTCAAATAATGACACTTGATGGAAATATGATTTATTTTAGCATGCATGACTGGATTCTTGAAAATGTTTATTGCACTGGTATTGTCACATTTTATAATTACTGGTTCTAGAATTTGCATATGCATACCTTTCAGTAACTATTTGATCCATGCAATATTTGAGCAGTTTGTAGCAGCAAAAACATACTCTGCCTCTATAGTAGATTGTGAGATGCATCCTTTCTTCTTGCTGATCTATGTAATTAGTCTATCACCCATAAAGAATGCTCCTCCAGTTGTGCTCTTCCTGTCATCAAGGTTTCTAGCCCAATCAGCGTTGGTAAAGACCTTAAGTTCAAATTTTCCTTCTCTTCTATACCATAAACCATATTCCTCGGTATTCTTAAGATATCTTAGAATTCTTTTCACAATATTCATATGTGATTATCTGGGATTAGCAGAAAATCTAGCAACTATTCCTACTGCATGTGCAATATTTGGTCTAGTCTGTACAATATACATGAGTTTTCCAATCATTGATTTGTACAAAGTCTTATTTACCTCTATTTACTTGTCCTCCTTTGTCAACTTACATCCAGTTGCCATTGGTGTTTCAACTGGTTTGGATTCTTCCATCTTGAATATTTTCAGTACTTCTTTAATGTATTTGGATTGTGTAATGAAAATACCTTCATCTTGTTGCATGATCTGCAGACCAAGAAAGAACTTGATCTCTCCAAACATAGACATCTCAAAATCTTTTCTCATTTCATTAGAAAATTATTTGCATAGCATATCATTGCCTCCAAATATGATGTCATCAGAAAATATCTCAGCAATCAAAATGTTAGTATCAGTAGATCTTCCTTTAAATAAAGATTACTATTTTCACTAGTCCTTACAAATCCAGTACTTATAAGATAGGAATGAAGTCTTTCATACCAAGCTTGGGGTGATTTTTTCAATCCATACAAGGCATTGTGTAGCCTACATACCATGTTCCTCTTGTCTGGATCAACAAACCCTTCTGGTTGCTCAATGTATACCTCTTCCTTTAGTATTCCATTTAGGAATGCAGACTTGACATCCATTTGGTATACCTTGAAGCCTTTATATGAAACATAAGCAAGCAATATTCTTACTCCTTCTATCCTAGAAATGGGTACAAAGGCCTCTCCATAGTAAATTCCTTCTTCTTGTGCATACCCCTTGCATACTAGTCTTGCTTTATTTCTTGTGACTTCTCCATTCTCATTTAGTTTATTCCTGAATATCCATTTTGTACTGATGACATTCTTGTCATTTGGTCTTGGTACAAGTGTCCATGTCTTGTTTTTCTCTATCTTCTCAATCTCCTCATTCATAGCAGTTATCAATTCATCATTATCTAGTGCAACATTGACAAATTTGGGCTCAAAATCATAAATAAGACATCTTGTATTTAGAGACTTACTTTTGGTTCTCATACCAGCTTTCTTATCTCCAATAATCTGGTCCTATGGATGATTCCTTCTGACATATCTTGCAAGTATAGGTTCAACTCTTTGTCTATCAGCTTGATCACCATTTTGTTCTTCATTCTATTCTCCATTATTATGTGCATCATCTTGAGCAATATTTTGATTTTCGGTATTTGCAGCCTGATGCTCGGGTGCAATGATCTGTTGGTCAGGAGCTCTACATTGTTGATTGGGTAGAGTGTCAATTTCCTAATTTTAAGTAAACCTATTGTAGTCCTCTAGTTATTTAGTGCTTTCCTTTTCATTCTTCTCTGCAAATTCATCTATCTTTACATTTGCACTTTCAACAATTTTGTTAGAGGCTTTGTTTAGACATTTATAAGCCTTGCTCTTGGTAGAATACCCTAGAAAGATTCCTTCATCATGATTGGAGTCAATTTTTCCATTTCTACCACCTTTTAAGATATAACATTGACTGCCAAAATTTTTTAAATAACTTATATTGGGTGTGTATCCATACCAAAGCTCATAAAGTGTCTTCTTGGTGTCTTTCTTCAATTGTGCTTTGTTTAATATGTAAACAACAGTACTGATAGCTTCTATTTAGAAGATTTGGGTGATGCCTATCTCTATCATTAGTGTCCTTGCACAATCAACTATGGATATGTTCCTTCTTTCAACAATTCCATTTTGCTGTGGTTTTCTCGGTGCAGAGACCTGTCTTTTGATTCCATGCTCATTAAAAAAGTTAGTGAATTTATCTAAAACAAATTCCCCTCCTCTATCTGATCTTAAGCATTTTAGTTCCTCACCACTTTGCTTTTCAACCATTGCTTTGTACCATTTAAATATCTTAAATGCTTCTAATTTATCTTTTAGAAACATAACTGCCATAATTCTAGAGTAATCATCAACAAAGAGAATAAAGTATCTATCTCCATAATAACTCTTTGTCCTCATAGGTCCACATAAATCAGTATGGACTAATTCTAGAATTACATCAGGTCTAGTTTTACCTTTTTGACAATTCTTACACATGATGTTGTCGGGCTTGGTCATCGTTGGTAAGCCTTTGATATTTCTATTTTTGCTAATCTTTATCATGTTGTCAAAGTTCACATGACACAATATTTTGTGCCACAACCATATGTCTTCATTTGTAGCAATCAAACAAGTGGTGTCAGTATCATTCAGATAGAATAAGTTACCTT
>MU225710.1:2508288-2524206 GCA_018584345.1 Thuja plicata | reverse complement strand
TCCATTAATGGGTCATTAATGAAATTCATTTAAGAGGCATGGGAGGGAGTAAGGCTCAACTTGGCAAGTTGGTCCTTAGAGAAGTCATGCTTGAGAAAGTTGACTTTCTCAAGTGGGTTGAGTTGTTTAATCATTCCTTAATGGAATGTGACAACATTAGGAGGCGGGTTAGGATAGAATTAGAATTAGGATTAGATTGGCATGGGGGGAATAGGTTGAGATGGGTTAGAACCCAGGGTAGAAGTGGTTGAGATAGGTTAGGTTGTGATTTAGGGGAATATAAATGAAATGAATTAAACTTATTTAATTCATTCAAAAATAGGATATTAATTATTTAAGCATTTTATTGCTTTTTCATAATTAAGGGGACTATAGGCATTTTAATTAAATTAAATAGGCTAGGGGAATGGGTTATTTGCAAATGGATAATTGATTTAGGGGTTTATTTAATTCCCTTATAATTAAATACTATAGCCATGTTTGAATTTTTGATTTGAATTATATGGCTATAATAGTTAATATAATTCAGTGATAAAAATCACCTAGGACATTAAATTTGATTTAAAATAAATTATGCCAAAGTAACATTGTCATGACATAATTGGGTGTATGATCACACTTAGGGAAAATAGGGTTATAGTTGGAACATACCAAATCCAGGTGGTTACAGTATCTTTTTCTAGTACACCTCCAACTCCTCGGATATCATTGACTACCTCTTTGATTCTTGTGCTGTATTGTGTGATGTTTTCACCTTATTTAATTTTGAGATCTTCAAAATTTCCTCTAAGGCTTTCTACCTTGGCTCTCAAAAAATTCTTGTCACCACCATGTACAAGCTTCAATTTTTCCCACATCTGCTTTGTAGTTTTGTAGGTTTTGACATCTTTAAATTCAACATCTTAGAGTGAGGAAGCAAGCTCTATCATCATGAAGTTGTGCTCATGCTTCTCTCTCAATTGTTCAACCGTTGGTGCTCTTGTGGGAAACACATATTCAATATCTAAGTATTGAGTAACATCATTACCAATACCTGATAAGTGGAGTCTTGTTCCGCTCTTCCATGAAGCAAAATTATCTTTGTTCAACTTGGGCACATCTCGACTGTTCATCTTGTGATCTTTATCTTAGGTCTTGAAACCTTCATTTCTAAGCACACAAGCTCTGATACCAATTGTTAGTAATAACTGAGAGGGGGGGGGGGGGGGGGAATNGGGGGGGGGGGGGGGTGAATCAGTGGCCTCAAAAATTAATCCTTAAATAAACCCTTAAACTTATAATCATAAATTATGCCTTTAGTTATCTTCTATCCTACAAGATGAATGCCTTGAAATACTTATGTCAATTTACTACTTGTCAGATTGCTTTGTTAAACCTTCTTCTGCATGTTTACCGATAAATAGTCATCTATTTACTGAAACACAACAAATATGCAGAGTATACCAATCGATCCAGAATTAACTATGTAAGATATAAAACAGTAAAGAAATGAATCATACACACATAACAGATGAATTTTTAATGTGGAAACCCTGTTAAGGGAAAAACCACTAGGATTGGTACCCATAATTTTCACTCTTCTAAAGTGAGCACTATTAAGATCCAACCCTGTTAAAGGTTACAAACACACTGTTAGGTGTGACCTTGTTAGAGGATTTAGAAATAGTTTGTCAACTTGCATCTGGCATCTAATGCTACCATCCTTGATCAAACACTCACCTGGCCTATTAATAGGTATCGGGCATATCCAATGCTACTTTTGTGATCAAACTTTTTGATACTCCTTGGGATGTATCTCAATTGAAAAACACTTTTAAGTCCTGCTTGGTTGAGAGTCTTTTATGCTTCAATGGTTAAACTGAAACACTAATGATCTGTTCATACATACAACTCAATTGAAGATTTTCAGATCTATTGTAGGTCCATTACTTCACTGATCAATATAATCAAATATATACCTTTTCTCCGCACTTGTTCTTCTTTATGATGCTTGTCTCACTGTTCGTCGGTGTCTGTAGAATCTAGCTCTTCCTTTAACTTGTTGATTAGGATTAAATGAAGAATTTCTTGTCCTTCAAATTTTCTTTAGCATCTCTCCTCTTCTCTTGTTCTCCACACATTTTCCCATTCATAATGAATTGGGTTTGTCTTTATATAGACATGATTTCCTCTTTTCTTGGATTTCTTGATTCTTGGCATTTTCCACAATTCTCACCAATAGATTTAAAGAAAACTCCAGTTTTATCTCAAAGATATCTTCTTGCCAACTGGAAAAATCAGCTTTAAATAAATTACTTATCTCTAGCTTTATCTGGATGATTAAAACAATGATAAGTATCCGTTGATTCTATCTTTAGCTTCTTGACAGCTAAACATTTTGTCATTTTCTGAACTCTCTATTCTGTCAGTCAATACTTTAGTTAGTTATCAGTGATAACTGACTGTTCCGTCAGTGTGACTGCTGTCGTCATTGAGATCTCCATCCTTGTTTTCTCTGTTGAGCAACACTAAAATTTTGTCCATCAGGTTACACTGTGTTTTTCTCATCGGGCAACACTGTAACTCTACTTGTCGGTAATGCTATGCATTTTCTCATCAGGTAAGACTATGACTCTACTCTTTTACTCTAACCATCGATGTGCACTTCGTCGGTGTATGCAGTCACTTAGTGAATACTTGTCTTATAGGCATTACTGAAAGCATAGTCTTGAATCGTGAGTTCTTTAAAGTCTTTGGCAGTATTTTCATGACCATACATATTATATCAAGTTGACATCAATGAAAATACAATATATTAACTAATTTAATGCCTTGCATATCATCAAATTAACATCTTCAAACATTTAATCAGTTACATGTCATCAAAGAAGAGGGTATTGATTATGGAGAAAATTTTTCTCTTGTTGCAAGACTTGAAGGAGTCTGAACTCTTCTGGCATATGTTGCACATAAAGGATACAAAGTATATCAAATGGATGTGAAATCTGCATTTCTGAGTGGAATCCTAGAAGAAGTCTACATTGAACAACCTGAAGGATTTTTTAATCCTAGCAGAAGGAATATGGTTTACAAGATGCACAAAGCATTGTATGGACTGAAGCAAGCGCCTAGAGCTTGGTATGAAAGACTCCATAGCTATCTAGTAAGTATTGGATTTTAGAGAACCAATGATAACAATATCCTGTACATCAAAGAAGGACCACAAAACAAAATACTCTTAGCAGAGATATTTGTTGATGACAAATTATTCATTGGTTATGATGACCTATGCAAAGCATTCTCTGTAGCTATGAGTAAATAATTTGAGATGTCTATGTTTGGTGAGATCAAATTCTTTGCTAGATTACAAGTACATCAAATGAAGGATGGTATCTACATTACTCAATCAAAATATATCAAGGAGATACTTAAGAAATTTGGTATGGAAGATACCAAACCTATTGGAACACCCATGTGTACTAGACATAAATTGTCTAAGGATGATGATTCAAAATAGGTATATCAGACCAACTACAGATCCATGATTGGAAAATTGCAATATATTGGTCACACCAGACCTGATATTGCATTGGAAGTTGGTATTGTTGCAAGATTTTTAGCTAATCCCAAAGATAATCACCTAATGGCAATCAAAAGAATTCTGAGATATCTGAAGGGTACTGAACACTATGGTTTATGGTATAAGAAAGGTGGAAACTTTGATTTAAAGGCATTCACTGATGCTGATTGGGTTGGAAGTGTCGACGACAGGAAAATCACTAGTGGTGGATCTTTCTTTCTTGGAAAGAGGTTAGTGTATTGGACTAGCAAGAAACATAATTGTATCTCTCAGCCTACAGTAGTGGTAGAATATGTTTCTACAGTAGTGAACTGTTCAAACATCATATGGATCAAGCAGTTGTTGTTAAGAATGAAGGAAGAAGTAAAAGAAATAGTTATTATCTACTATGACAACACCAGTGCCATTAACATTTCAAAGTATCCTATGATGCACACCAAAACTAAGCATATAGCAATTAAGTATCATTTTTTGAGGGAATTGGTACAAAATAAAAAATTAAGGTTGGAATATGTGAATACCAAAGAACAATTTGCAGACATATTCACCAAACCTTTACCTAAGGATGCATTCTTCTATCTTAGAGGAAAGCTAGGGATGCTTCCCCTAATTGAAGCTCACTAAAATATAGTTTAGTGATGCATCAACCCGAGTGGTAGTGAAGATCTATCAGTTGATGGAGGTACATCAGAGCACATTGTAGGTGAATTAGTACATTCAGGTACATTACTATTGGTATTTGAGAAAATGGAGTCTTTGACATCTATTGTCAAAGAGGGAGAGTTTTCTATAATACATAAAAAGAATCACTTAAGAGAGAATCCATAATAGTAAGAGGAAGATTTTGATGTCAGAGGGAGTTTTTGGATAAGAATCAGAATGAAGCTAAGGACATTATAGAAAGTTTTCTATTTCTCTACAATTCTTTGTATTATGACATTTTGTGTTTCCATCAATGCCAAAGATGGAGATTATTAAAGACAATTATTCAATTGTGTATTGTCATTGATGTTACACATGTATAAACACTTATGTAGTGATGATACACAAATGTCTACATTCAGACCGAGCATAGTTGGTGAATAGAATGAGTTGTTTTAGTGTTGAATTAGTTTAGTCAGGTACTGAAGAAGTTCAGTGTTGACCGAGTCACTTAGGTATTTCAGTCACAGTCGGGCATTTAGTGCCAGCCGACTAACAATGATTTACAATCTACAATTAATTTATTATATGAGGCCGACTGAATTGTGATTTATTACTTATTTAGAAGTGTATTCAAGCCAACTTGACATGGCTCATCATATATATGAAAGGTCAAGTTTGGATTGAAAAGAGAGAAAGAAGAGAACAAAAATAAAAAGAAAAAGAGTGTGAAAAGGTGGAAGAAGAAGAAGTGTGGAATTCTGTGACATGAAGAGTGAAAGAGAAATTAGATGGGATTCTAATTGAGTATAGATCACTTGGAGCTACAATAGAATATTTGTTCAACAAGGATCCAGTCATAATCAGAATAAAGATCTGAATCAACAAAGAAAATTTCTTACACATATATGTCAATTCATTGTTACTCTCTAACAATTGTAGCAGTGATCTCAAATCTCTTAACAGAGTAGACTTAATAGTCTTTTTGTAAATCCTCTCACAAGGTAGCATTTCTATGTTGAAGTGTTGAAGACCTCTAACAAGGCCACTCCTTCGAGGGTGATTAAATCCTTTAACAGGTTCACACCTAACAGTGTGTTATTGTAACCTTTAACAGGGTTGGCTCCTAATAGGGCTCACTTCAAAAGAGTGAAAAATAGTAACTAGTTACATTGGTGGTTTTTCCCATATTGGGTTTCCACATTAAATCTTGGTGTCACTTGTGTATATTTTATTTGTTTAATGCTTTATGTATCTGCACTTACTTACTAAAGTATAATTGCATTGGATATTATAAAGATTGCTTTGACACCCAAGTTATAGAATAATATCTTAATTGACTGAGTTATAGTGTTAAAGTATTTAAGACATCTAAGGGACAAAGGATTTGTTTTGAAGTACCTGATTTTCCCCTCCCCTCTTAGTTACTTATCTCATTTCCAACAATTACTATGACACACTTTAGGTGATTACTGAAGTCGTGTTAAGATTTTTGTATGCAATGAATATTTGTACATGTAAGGTATAATCTACCGCTAAAAAAAGTTTTCATGAGTATGACTTTTTGGCATTGTTGTCGAAGAGGGAGAGAATGAATTGAGGACATTTATCCATAAGGGAGATATTGATGAAATAGGGGGTAATGAATTGCCAATATTTACTCATGAAGGAGAATAAAATGTATGATACAATATAAGAAGATTTATCCAAGAGGGAGAACAATTTGATGATCAGAAACAAAACTATCAACTCAGAGGGAGTAATGACAAAGATTTACAGTATTGAGAGTTTCCATCATCAATTGCTATAGTAATATTATAGTGTTTCCATCAATTACAAAGAGGGAGATTGTTAATCAACTAATGGAGATGATGAAGACCGAGTGATAATAAGTATGCATGTATTTGTAGAAATGGTTATATCAGTTGTTATTTTGTCATTGATGTCAAGAAATTAATTATTGATTTTTATTGAGTTACCATAACTTAAGAAGTAGAATTTAAATGGGCTACAAATACATATTAGACAATGATGAAGTGATGTTGAAATAGTTGTTTGCTACTATATATATTTTATGTTATCAAATCGGTGCACTTGATTGATTAAGTCAGAGATTTCAAAGACTTAAGTTATGACTGAAAAGACTTACTCTACCGAGCTAGACATAGTCAGTCAGTATAGAGTTGTGTTAGTCAGTTTCAATTACCGAGCACCGAGAATGAGTTAGGCACTGAGCAGTGAATGAAGTTAGTTACTGAGTTGCAAAGCAAGTTACCGAGTAGAGGATATTGATTGAAAATGATGATAAGATCAAATTTAATATGAAGCTATGATGATCTTGATGTTGATAAGAATTAAAGGAAGTTATCTAGAAGATCTATGAGCGATAAAATTCAATGAGAATATCTAAAGAAAAGATTAAGAGATTAAACATGATTATTAGAGTTCCAAGAAAAAGTTCAAGTTACAAGGTAAAAGTTAAACAATTTACCGAGCTAAGATTTGAGAAGAAGATGATCGAACAGCTGAGCACAAATGATGGAAAACATAAGAAAGGAGATTAAGAGGAAAAAGTTTATCTATATAAAGGATGATAAATAAACAAAAAAAGAGATGCTGGTGAGTTGAATTAAGAAGCAGAAGAAGCTGAAGAACAAAAGTTACAAAGCTGAACAGAGAAGCAGAAAGAGCATAATATACAGTCTAAGAGTAGAGAGAAATGGAGTATATGAAGCTAGTATTCATGTGAGCATAAAGGATCTGACCCAAGAAAAAGGTAGTTGCTATATTTACAGATCAAATTTTTATGGTTTCTTATTAGTATTTTTAATAGAGAAAATCTCTTAACCGAGTGGATTTAACAATCTTATTTGTAAATCCTAGACGTAGGTGACATTCCAAAAGAGTGTTTAAATTCCTCTAGCTAGGCCACTCCTAACAGGGTGAAGATCTTAACAGATCTGAGGGAAATCCCTTAACAGGGTCACATCTAGCAAATGTGTTTGTAATCTTTAATAGGATAAGTTCTTAACTAAGCGTACTTCATAAAGGTACATTTTTATTGTGGGTCAAAATTCCCTTAAAGGTTTTTCCCATATTGGGTTTCCTTGTTAAATCTTGTGTTAACTGAGTTTGAATGATTGATTTGCATATTATGAGATGTATGGTTGTTTAAGTTATTAAGTCATTTGGTGAGTTGGTTATTATTGTTTTCAATTCTACCAAGTGAATCAGTTAGCTAAGTTTTAAGTATTTAAGTTTGATTTTGTCTGATTCACCCCCTCTCAGTGGACCAACAATCATGACTCAAAGCCAAAAATTTATAAAGGAAACTACTGAATCGATGAATATCATGGTGGAGAGTCTTGATAAAGTGCAATAAGAGAAGGCAATTGTGGACCTGGATGATGATAATGAGAAAGGCTTGGGGTAGTCTGGGCCCAAGAAAAGAACTAGGGTGAATCTAAAGAAAAAGGCCCAGAATCCCTATCTTGACTTGCAGGAATTGAAGAAAGAGGCTTTGAATATGAGCCCATTGGAAGCTAAGGTTGCCAAAACCCTTAAGAATTTGGTGCAATTGGAGCTCCTCTTCTATGGTTTCTGGTTTTTCTATTGTCTTTTGTGTTTTTTTTCTAGTCTTTGGCTACCATTTTCTCTGTGTTTGTCTCTTGCAACCTGTTTCGTCTTGGTTTAGTCTATGCAGATGATATCTTATATCTGATTTTATATAATAATATTTTTTAATAAGGGTTTTAGGTCCCTTCAAAACCCATTTTTTCATAAAGAAAAACATCATTGGAAACATATATATTAATAATACCAAAGGAATGATTATTAGTATTGAGAAGAGCTCATAATGGTTTCTTAGTGGGGTCATATATGGTATACTAAATATCGCAAGCACTTAGGAGAGATAAAATTGAAAACCCCTTCATGTCTCACATTGTGATTGCCACACAAAAAGTAATTAAATGACTAGATAAAGAATTATACAACAAAAAAGAAAGAAAAATAGTTATCTTATGGGGTCCCATGAGAGGGGCTTATGCTCTATTTTTGAGGAAGAGGGAGGTCCCATGAACATAATTTTGTTTGGCTGTACAAGATTATTTGGAATCAGGTAATAAAAAGGTGGGGCTAGAAACTTGTCAAACATTTAATTTTAGAATTTTCTTAAAATTTGTTTTGTGGGAAAAAATATTTTTTTACTTATTTTTTTATGCACAAAGTATGAAAGATAAAGGTATTAGATTCCTAATACCACTAAATTCTTTAAATGTCAGTGTTTAAAATTTTAAGTTGAACTAGACTACAAAATTTATAAGACCACTTCCTTTGAAATATTTCTGAAAAGTAGAAAGCAACTCCAACCCTATTTTTAGTAAGGAAGCCCCTTTACATGGGACCCCAACCTTAGCCTCTTGCAAATATAGGAGATTCAAATTTGATAATCGTCGACAAGTCTCCTATTAAGTACTTCTTTAAATATTTGTAAGACCTTGAACATTCTAGGAGAGGGAAAATTCATTGGTGGGTGTCAAATAGCATATCATCACTTTCCTATTCACTTAAAGTGGCATAATGATTTTGAAAAATATCTTTTCAAGAAAAAATGACCAACTGAATATTTGGGGTATGGTCTCCTTTCCTTAAAGATATACTAACTCTCTTCTATTCACCCAAGAGGATTGCAAAATTGTGGTGGTCCCTCAAAATGAGAAGTTGGATAATACTGAACTAAATTGTTTGATTGAGAAAATAAAACTGAAGCCTATTGAAGTGTGTTAATGTCTAATCATATCAGGCTCACTCACTCATTCATAATAGATTCAGTTAGATTAAGTTTTATTAATATTCTATTTTTTAGTTTAGATTTTTGTTAGTCAACTGTTTGGTTAGTTTTGTAAATCAGTTTATAACTATTTATTTCTGCCTCTTCTATTTATATACTTTTTTCAAAGAGGTTTTGGAAAAAGTGAAATAAATAATACTCTTCAATTTTCCATTCTATTGATTTTATTTTCAATTTTGAGCTAACAGTGGTATCAGAGCTCTAGAATATATTTATATGTGAAGCTTCTGAAGACTGGAGCGTTTGTAGAAACATAAAGTTGATTTAGGTGAAATCAATTTGTTTTTTTATAAAGATTTTATATCTCAAGTTTTCTTTGCTAAATTTTGGTCAGAAAATTTGAGCAGTCATTTAAATTTGCAAACTCTAAAAATTGTGCTTTTTTTGGATTCACAATGTAGTCTATTATTTCATTGATTGGGGAAACATTATCTGGAAAAGATACTAGGATAGAATGACATAGAAAATTAGAAAATACACTCATTTTCAATGATTTATGATATAAAATATGTGATGGAAATTCCTTGCCTATAGAACCAACTGATGCTAAAGAAAAATAAATTTGGCAAAATTATAAAAATTCAAACGCTTTGGCTTTTATAAGACCTTCTGTTAATGAAGATGTGTATAGACATATACAAGGATGCACATTTTCTTGGGATGCCCTTCATAAATTAAAAAAAATATTTGATTCTCATTTAGAATTAGAGTTTATTCAGTTACATTTAAAACTATTTAATATTGAGTTGAAAAAAGGTGATGTTATGAGTCTAGCTTATGAAATTAGAGCCATAAAACAAGATGTTGATGCTGCTGGTGGGAAAGTTGATATATATCTTATGCAACTTTTATTAAAGTACTTTTTCCAACATATTCCACTTATTTAGAGTCTCTTCAAGAAAGCAACCAATTGAAGACCATTACTGATGAAGGGTGCTCCCCTTATTAACACAAACAAACAACAAAACTGAGAATAACAACATTTGCAAAGACAGGAAATGGGCTTTCTATTATCCACCATGAAATGAAATTACAATATTATGAAATATAACATGCACCTTTAGAAATGCAACATGCATAGCCACATGGGAATTTTATTACAATAATCTGCAAGCCAGAGCCACCAGCTGCATGACCCAGTACTGCCCTAGACAACCCTACGGGCCTTCAATATATAGGCAATTTTAACTGCCCAAGAAGAATCTAGAAATTAAACCCTAAAGTTTGAGGATGACCATCCCTAAGATATTATTATTCATTTTTATTACATAGGAGTAGGCCCAAACAACTTCAAAACCCAAAAAGAAAATTTGAAGAAACTTTGACATTTTCAAGTTCAGGTAGCGCAACTTCCAGATACCATAACTCATCAACCGTTGACCTGATGGGCCGCCGTAACCCCATTTTGGAAATGCCACGAAGGGCTCTACACTGCAAGACTTGGGAAATACCAATCATCCAATGTTTAGATCCCATTCAGATACTCTAAAGCCTTCAAAGCGGAGTTTGAAGTTTTTATACCCTGCTGCCAATACCAAAAATATCCAATATCTAAAAAACTAGACTTGATCTGGCAATGAAACTATACTGGCAGGCTAATACAATCAAATTGAATCTTCAGGGAATAAAATAGAACATTGTAATATCAAACGGAAAACTTACTAAAAATAGTAACTTTCTAGAAATAGTAACCCTGCACAAAATAGCCCTTATTGAAAAGAAACCATAAAATATTTTTGGGTGATGCAAGATTTCTCTTACACCTAGGATGCTCCTGCATCAATTAATTTTGATTTATTGGATGAAAAGTTAGTTGAACGTGAGAAATCATTTGGAAGGAAAATATATAATTTACTAGTGAAAATGTTTATCTTTCTTATCAAGGGAAACCTCTAAATAAGAGATCTTCAAGAGGTGGTTATAGTGATAGAGGAAATGGTCGAGGTTAATGGAGGAAAAATGATAATCAAAGTGATAGACAACATTTATAGTAAAAGATGTGACATAAAAGGTAGTCATGAAGCACATGAATGTAAGCTCTCATGGGATAAGATAGAAAGTTTTAAAGAAAATTCTTTTAAACAAAAAGATAAAACACAAATTCACAGCGATGATAAACCTTCAGATGATAAAATTTCAGGAGCAACCCAATTTGCTTGTGATAGTGATAGTGATCAATATGTGCTTTCTGTTTCAGAATTTGCTTCTAATTCCTCATGGTATGATTCTTGGATCTTAGATACTAGAGCCACACAACATACAATATTTTGGCATGATTAGTTTGAAGAATTTCATGAAAGTGCCTGCGGTCCAATTTACTTAGCAAATAAATCAAGTCTCAAGCCTATTGGGAAAGGAACTGTTTGATTTAAATGGCCTAATCTTCCAGATTTTGGGCTTCATTATTTATCATTTATTCCTCAATTTAAACATAATTTGTTATCACTAGTATTGATTCAACAACATGGCTACTCTATTTTGCTAAAAGATGGGCAAGTTGTTGAAAGAAAAAACATCTAATAATAAACTTGTATTCACTGGTTATGAAGATGGAAGATTATTAAAACTAAATGGTACTTATTCTCTTTCTAATTTTTTTGCATATCTTACTGAAGAAGGTAGTCTATCTCCTAGTCTTTTATGGCATGGAAGATTTGGGCATATTAGTTATGATAGCATCCATATCATGCAAAAGAATGATGCTGATGGTTTGCATGTTTTACCTAAAACAATTAAAAAATGTGAAGCATGTATTCTTTCCAAACAATATAGAAATTCTTTCCCTCCCTCCACTTGGAGAGCATATAGAAAATTGCAGTTGATTCAATCAGATCTGTGTGGGCCTTTACTAGTAACTTCTGCTGGAGGATCTACGTATTTCATGTTGTTCATTGATGATTACAGTCGCTGGAACTGGATTTATTTATTGCAGCAAAAACTAGAAGCTTTTGAAACTTTTAAAAGGTTTCATGTTATGATTGAAAATCAAGCTCAATCTGAAATTGCTTCTCTTCAAATAGACAATGGTGGAGAATTTAGACATCTAATTTTTGAGGATTATTTATGTCAAAATGGGATTGAACATCATCTCACTATTCCAAGTGCTCCTCAACAAAATGGTGTTGTCGAATGAATGAATAGAACCATCATGAACATGGTTTGAGAAATGCAATATTTTAAAGGAATCAAGTTATATTTTTTGGCTGAAGCATCAAGAACTACAATTTATCTTTGCAATAGATCTCCATGATTTGCACTTCACCATGCCATTCTGTATGAAGTTTGGTATGGTATCCTCCTATTCAACATCTTCAGATTTTTGGTTCTACTTGCTATGCTTTAATTCCTAAGGAAAAAACAAGTAAGTTGCATCATCACAAATTTTTAAGTGTATTTTTCTTGGCTATTCTAAATCCTCCAAAGCCTATTGGTTATATGATGAAGTTAACAAAAAATTATTTATTACACGTGATATTTTATTTTGTGAAACTTCCAAAAGTGCTAAAAATATTGAATGTCGATTAAAACAACTTGATAAAATTATAAAATTTTCACCTTGGATAGAAAATTCCTATGTGAATTTATATTTTTGGGGGAATTCAATTCCTTTAGCCTCATCTTTAATGGATTCACATGTGGAATCTATATCCCAAGTTGTTCTCACTCAAGCCGCTCCATCTATAAATGAGCAAGAAGAAACCCCCTCTAATAATGAGTCTAAAATTTTAGAACCATTAGCCACTAATGAAGCATCTAGTCATGAAATAGACACATCTTTTGTGCAACCAAAATCTTCTCATAAGTGGAAAAAATAAGTCCAACAAACTTTGAAAGATTTAAGACTAGATGAAATAGGTAAAACTGGTACAATAAGATCTTACAAAGCAAGGCTACATGCTCAATCCAATATTGTAGAAAACTTGGAGTCCATTGATGAAGTTAATCTCATTATCAAATCATGACCAACTTCCTATAATGAAGCTAAAAATATTGTAGTATGGAAGTAGACAATGCAAAATGAGTATGACGCGCTTTTGAAAAATGACACATGGGAGGTAGTAGATCCTCTACTTGGTTGTAAATCTATTGGTTGCAAGTGGATTTTTAGAAAAAAATATAAAGCAAATGGTACTCTTAACAAACACAAAGCCCAACTTGTTGCCAAAGGTTATGCTAAAAAAGATGGTATAGACTATGATGAAACATTTTCATCTACAATAAAATGGACAACCAGACATGTTTTGTTAGCCCTTGCAACCCAAAATGAATGGAGAATTCATCAAATGGATGTCAAAACTGCATTCTTGAATGGTGATCTCAAAGAAATAGTATATATGACTCAACCTGAAGGCTATGTAGTCAATGGAAAAGAACACTTGGTATGCAAGCTTGTCAAATCATTGTATGTTTAAAACAAGCCCCTCGAGCTTGGTATGACAAACTTACAAAGGATCTCTTGCCATGAATTTTACACATCTCGAATTAGATGATGCAACTCTTTTTATTGCACTATTTGATAGCCTTGTTATCTATCTAGTTGTTTATGTGGATGATTTTTTTATCACTGGTAATAATGAGGATAATATTCAAAATGTGAAAGAACAATTGAAGCAAAGATTTGATATGACTGATTTGGGTCATCTTCATTACTATTTGGGTATTGAGGTAATTCAAAAACCTCATTCTATCTTCATCACCCAAAAAAAGTATATTGATGAAATTTAAATAAGTTTGGAATGGCTGATTGTAAACCTCTTAGTACTCCTATGGATCAAAATATTTAACTCACATCATCAGATTCTTCAGCATTGGTTGATGAAACTACCTATAGGAAACTTGTTGGAAGTTTGATTTATGCTACCACCACTCGTCTAGATATTTCATTCGCTGTTGGTGTTCTTTCCATATTCATGAAACATCCTAGAGAATCTCATTGGTTGGCAGCCAAACGGGTTCTTCGATATCTACATGGCACTCACAATTATGGGTTCCAATACTCCAAGACACAACAATTTTGTTTGGTTGGCTATCTTGATTCATATTATGCAGGTGATTTGGAAGATGGTGAATATACATCTGGGTTTCTAATGCATATTGGTTATGCTGTCATTTCATGGAAATCTAAAAAGAAACCTGTTCCAGCCTTCTCTTCTTTTGAAGCTGAATATATGACAGCCTCTGAAGCAAATCGAGAAATCTTATGGCTTCACAAAATTCTCACAGACTTGCAGGCACTATAGGTTTCTTCAACACCTCTCTTTGTTGACAACCAATCTACTATCAAAATGGCTAAAAATCTAGTTTTTCATGATTGTACCAAACACATTAACACAAGGTTTCATTTGATTCAGCATCATGTGGAAGATGGTAAATCCAGTTTTTCATGATCATACCAAACACATTAACACAAAGTTTCATTTGATTCAACATCATGTGGAAGATGGTACTATCCACCTCAAGTATTATCCTACTGTAGATCAACCATCTAATATCCTTACCAAGGCATTGGGCAGAGAGAAATTTGAGAAGTTTAGTGGAATGCTTGGATTAGCCCCCTTAGATTACAGGGGGATGTTAATGTCTAATTATATCAGGCTCACTCGCTCATTCATATTAGATTCAGTTAGATTAAATTTTATTAATATTCTATTTTTAGTTTAGGTTTTTGTTAGCTTTCTGTTTGGTCAGTTTTGTAAATCAGTTTATAACTGTTTATTGCTGCCTCTTCAATTTATATACTATGCTGTAAGAGGTTTTGGAAAAATTGAAATAAATAATACTTTTTCAGTTTGCCATTCTATTGATTTTATTTTCAATTCTGAGCTAACAGAAGTGTTCTGATATATCTAGACCTATGCACCTTACTAGAAATTTCGCCATGGAAGAGAATCACTACTTTCTCCCCATTTGAGGCATCTTGAGGTTTTGAAATTTTTATGTCACATAGGATAGCCAACAAAGATGTAGATGGAATGCAAAGACTAAGAAGAAATCATTATTATGTCTGTATCAAGACTTGCCCAACATAAGTATAATTGATCAGCTGGTTGTATTCCATTCTACTTACACTCAATTTTCTTTCTTCTCATTCTCCAACGTCTAAATAAGTCTCTCAAATCACTTGCACTTTCATGTTAGGATCCATCATGAGAGATTCTATTATTCTCTAGATCATACATAATTTCCTTGTATGACCTTACAAGATTTGATGTTCTCTGCTTATAGTAAGGCCCCGTTTGTTTGGGGAATTGGAATTTGACTCAAAACCTTATTATCACAAAACCAGGTTTTGAAATTCTGATTTTGCATCTTCGGGTTATAATTTGGACCGTTTGGTTGACCTGGAAGATGGATTATTCAATCCATCTTCTGTGTTTGGTTGCCAATTTTGAAATTGGAATTGGAATTGACAATTTCCAACTTCCACATTTGGTTCACAATTTCGAATTGGAATTGGAATTAGACACTCCATGTTCTATGTTTGGTTCTACATTTCGAATTGGAATTGGAATTCGACAGACTTTATAATTTTTTATTATTATTGAATAATGTTTAATTTATATTGTGATTTATTTTGTCCATTTTGTCCATTTATTTTTTTAATTGCGCTTCTGCATACATGTGCTTCTATATTCGCGGATAAAACTTGGAAAGGATAGCTCACTTGCTTGCAATTTTTTCATGCTTATGCTCATAAAAATATATGTTGATATCATTTTTACTAATTATTAGATTATTTTTTAAATTTATATAGAATATCATATTTAATCTTTCACAAATGACAAATACATCATATTTTGTTTTTATTTGATATGGAAACAGACATGTTGATTGTAAAGTTATATGACATCGAGACTATATACCA
>MU225710.1:2465416-2481121 GCA_018584345.1 Thuja plicata | reverse complement strand
TGACAGAGATGTCAAATTCATGGGTCATTTTTGGAAGACCTTATGGAGAAGATTGGGAACTAATTTGTCCCACAGTTCTGCCTACCATCCTCAAACAGATGGTCAGACAAAAGTTATCAATAGAGTGCTGGGAAATTTGCTTAGATGCTTAACAAAGGAGTATGGACAAGCCTGGGATCAAGTGTTGCCACAGGCAGAATTTGCTTATAATGATAGTGTCAACAGGACTACAGGGAAAAGCCCATTTTAGATTGTATATGGGATACATCCACGTGGAGTTTGTGAACTCAGAGAGTTAAAAGGACAGCAAGTGATAAGTGGACATGCTGATGACTTTGCACAGTCTATGAGGGAAATACATGATCAGGTGAAGAAGAATCTGATTGAGTCAAATTAGAGATTAAAAGAGAAGGTAGATGAAGGAAGGAGAGAATTCCAATTTCAAATTGGAGATCTGGTAATGGTACATCTGAACAAAGCCAGATTACAGAAGGGGATTCCTACTAAACTACAAATGAGGAGAATAGGTCCCTGCAAGATATTGGAGAAATATGGGCAGAATGCCTATAAAATTGATTTACCTAACGATTTGGATATATCACCTGTCTTTAATGTGCAGGATATTATTCCATACAGAGGACCAGTGATACCTGAGAGCACTTAGCAGATCGAAATAGGAAAAGTTGTTCAGGATATACGGATGAAAGCTAAGTCCAAGTTGCAAGCAGAGAAAATCCTGGATTCACGAGTTCAGAAGACAACTCAACGAAGGGTATACAGAGAATACCTTGTCAAATGGTTAGGGTTACCAGAAGCATAAGCGACATGGATGGACGAAGAAGACTGCAGAAAATAGGGAATCAGTTCGGCACTGTTGCCGACTAATTCAAACTAAATTCTTCCTTCGCAGAGGGGGGAGTATGGTGCAGAGCACCCTAGGGTTTTCTCTCCAAAGCCCTAGCTGATTAGCAATGGTGGTCTAGGAGCAGATCACAGTTAGCAGTCATTCTTTTTCCTAAACCTTAACAGTTCTTATCTCCTAGCGAAAGAGCGGGCTAGTCGCCAAGTCGGCAGATGATCAGCGGTTAACATGAAACAGTCTGCGATGACACGACAAAGGTTGGTCGCCAAGTCAGGAGATGATCGATGGTTGGCATCAGATAGTCTGTGATGACATGACAAAGGTTAGTCACGCAGTCAGGAGATGATCAGCGGTTAGCATCAAACAGTCTGCGATGACACGACTAAGGCTTGTTGCCAAGTCGGAAGAAGGTCGGCGGTTAAGTTACTAAGTGCTGCGATAACGCAAAAATAGGGAGTAGCAAGGTCACAGGATCATAGGTAGTTAAGTCACTCAGTGTGGCGATGATGCGACAATAGTGTGTAAAAAGATCGCAGGATAACAAGCACTAAAGTTTATCAGTACTGCGATATCGTGACTAAAGGAAGATTTGACTTGTCAACATTGGAAGAAAATGCCAAGATAAAAAGAGAACACCACGAAGGAAAAAATTTTCCATGTCGACAGCCATGCTAAGAATGATGACAGTTGCAGGAGGAAGATGAAGAGCCGAGGTAGTTAGAATCTTTAGACGGCGGGTAACCTAGAAACGGTTACAAATCAAGAAGAGGCCGAATATATGATCAAGGAGGAAAACTTGTAGGAGGTTGTTGTTGGAGAAGTTAGAGACTGAGGAGACTAGCAGAGAAGATTTCAATTTGCATTGTAATTTCTGGTTTTCAATAAAGATATAGTTTCCTGTGTTTTCTGTGTGTGTTTCTTTTGTGTGCAGACTTCTGTAGAGTAGGATTTTGAATTCAGTAAAGTCTCATGGATGCTTTTTGACTCTGATAATCCATCCTATGGAGTATGACCATCAAGAAGCATCCCTCATGTACTTTATTTCTGTTCTTGTGTTTGGGATTGAGAAGAGGCTAGTCAGAATTGTAGACAAGTCCTAGGCGAGCTAGATGGTCTGGCTAGAGAACTTGTAGGAGAGAGAGATAGAAGGAGAAGGTGCATGACTGACAGTATTCAGTCATGAAGAGCAAGAGAAGGTGAAGAGTGAGACATTTCGGTGGGTAGGAAACCTAAGAGAGAGGGAGTAGTGAAATCCTTCTAGTTAGGGTCTGTGAGTAACCCTAAGAGACTCAAGAGTGAGTCTAGAGGATCCTGAAGTGAATAGGATCCAAGGTGAGATTCCTAAGAAAGAGTAGGAGTCTAGAAGCAAGGTGACCTCCCCATCAGATATGATGGTGTATTTTGTAATTTTGTGTTTAGTTGACACTTAAAGTGAGTTATCTCTCAACTCTACAATTTTTTATTTTTGAATTTGAAAGGTTTAAGTTTGGGTATTGTATGATCAACTCCTTAATCTTAGACTCAAATAGGACAAAAAAATGAGATAGATCAATCACAATGTGAGATATGTATATTTGGGAGTATGTGCAATGGTAAGTGTATTTAGAATTATAGATAGTGTGAATGCATGCCAATGTGTGAACATAGAGATGAAATCGAGGATATGTTCATATTGTGATGCAGGAGCATCCTGGGTGTAAGAGCAATCTTGCATCACCCAATAACATTTTCTGGTTTCTTTCCAATAAGGGCTATTTTGTGCAGAGTTACTATTTCTAGAAAGTTACTATTTTTAGTAAGTTTTCTGTTTGAGCTCAGAATGTTCTATTTCCTTCCCTGGAGGTTCAATTTAATTGTATCAGTCTTCCAGTAAAGTTTCATTGCCATATCAAGTCTAGTTTTGTAGATATTAGATATTTTCGGTATTGGCAGCAGGGTACAGAAACTTTGAACTCAGTTTTGAAGGCTTTAGAGGCTCCAAATGGGGTTGAAACTTTGGCTCACCAGGCTTTCCAAACTTAGCGTTGTAGAGAACTTCATGGCATTTCCAAAATGGGGTTACGGTGGCCCATCGGGTTAACAGTTGATGTGTTATGGCCTCCGGAAGTTGCGCTACCTAAACTTGAAAATGTTAAAGTTTCTTCAAATTTTCTTTTTGGGTTCCAAATTTGTTTGGGCCTACTCTTATGTAATAAAAATGAATAATAATATCTTAGGGATGATCGGCCTTAAACTTTAGGGTTTAATTTCTAGTCTTCTTGGGTGGTTAAAATTGCCTATATATTGAAGGCCTATAAGGTTGTCTAGGGCAGTTCTGGGCTATGCATCTGGTGGCTCTAGCTTGCAGATTATTGTAATAAAATGACCATGTGGTTGGGCGTGTTGTATTTCTAAAGGTGCATGTTATATTTCAGAATATTGCAATTTCATTTCATGGTGGATAATAGAAAGCCCATTTCCTGTCTTGTAAATCTTGTTATTCTCAAATTTGTTGTGTGTTTGTGTTAATAAGGGGAGCACCATTCATCATATTGTATCTAAAGGTTAGTTGGTGACATAAGAAAAGGGACTTGAATTTACGCAAAGCTAAACCATTTATTAATATGTCAATATACCAAGGTACTTTCCTCAAAATATGAACATAATGAAGTAGGAAATTGTATGGTTGTGGAAATTTCACCGTCATATTTCACCTCTACTTTAATGTGCATGTGAATCATGGATAAATTGTGCATCTAAAGCATGCACTACTCACAATAATGCATGTAAAGTAAAAATCCAATAAAGTAATAGGCCCTCCAAGGTATCATTGTGTAGGTTTTTATTTCTATATATGCTTTATATGGGAGCCAAAATTGAATGTTTATAAGCAACTATAACTAGATTATATGTAAAATTTAACATTAAAATATTAATGGAAAGGATGCATTTTATCCATGTGATACAAGGAATTATAGAAGCAAAAAATAGTGCATGAAGAATAAATGTACTTGCTAAACACGTGATCATATAAAGTAATCACTATGAGAAATATATTATATATAAAGCATATGCAATTCTCAAGTGATAAGTGTGGTAACCTCATGTGCTAGAGATATTAGCAAGGCATAATAATATTACAATAAGCAAGGGTAAATAATGGTTATCATATAGCTCTAAATGGCTAGGAAAATCCATGAAAAATAGGTATTTAATAATAGAGAAACATGTTCCCCAGTGTGACATTTAAGAGCATGAGAAAATATTGGTTTAAGTAAGCAATCCCACATGGTGATGAAAATATAGTATATGTCATGTAACCAATAACGTGGGGAAGACCCCATTGTAACTATTAGAACATGGTTAGGTCATGTATGTACACAATTCTTGAGACCTCCTAATTTGGTATTATAGATAATTAGGATATTAGTAACCATGTTCTCATACAAAAATGTAAGATAAATATGTGTGAGCTTGTATCAAGTTGGAAGCATCTATATAGGCAATAATGTGATGGATATAAATGTATATAAAGTGGGAAGTCATGATGCCCTCATATCAAAATATGTGGCAACAATAACATAAGATTGGGTGAATAAAGGATGACATTGATACATGACTCAAAAAAATATAAATGCAATCTTATTATTAATACATGAAATAATCAACAAGCTAGCTGCAAATACACTGATATGATAATCAATGAGGTGTAAAATATTAGTAGATGCTACCATGGAAGTGCATGTAATATTGTGATCATGAACAAAGACCATATAAGAATAGAAAAATAAATGCATGTGGTACATGCCATAAATTTTATAAATTGGATTAAAAATTAAATTATGTGTGCTCAATATCGCATCAATGTAAGTAAATAAGTATCATACATCAATATGATCATCTTTATGTATTTTATGTTAAAAAATGACATAATAAATAAAATCTGGCAAAGAAAATCCCAATCACATGCAAACCAATTATCCATGTACATTTAATGTGTGTCATCATTGATACAATCACATTGGTTTGAAATGAAGTTCATATTTTAAGATGCATCATTTACAACTTACACATTTTCATCTTGTTAAATTTGAAGGAACGTAAATAGAAAAAAAAAGATTGATTGTATTTATGCCTTTCAATGACAATACATTTTAAGTTCTATATGTGTAACTACTCCAAGATGGTGAACAAAAAGGGGGGTCTAAGTGACCACTTTTTCTTCTTCTTTTTTTATGAAATCAACTAAACCTGAACATGGAGGAGAAATTTGAGACTCGTGCACTCAAAATTTGAAGGTACCCAAAGAAGATAAAATGTAATAATCTGAATCTTGTTTCTAAACTACTAAATTTTTTCAAAAATAAATAAGATTAAGAGGGTCAAATAATTTTCACACCAAAATTTGTTCTTGATTCTTTTAGGAAAAACATAACATAGTGGATGATGTGTATCACAATAAATTTTGAGTTGCATTTAGTATTGAAAAACTCTTAGGTAGAAAAATACTAAAGAGTGAATACTAGAAGTTGTGTTTTGTCAAGTATTTTTTTATGAATTTTCAAAGTGGGCACATCATGAAAATTAGGTAATTGTTCACGTGTCACAAGTAACTTGCACCAAACTAGTAAAAAATTGATTGTTTTTTTGAAATTGTAAAGAATGAAGTGTAGGACAATAATATATAATTTATTTCAAATTTGGAAAAGTAGGCTAAAAGTAATAAACAAAATGGTACACATATGTCTCTTAGGAGTCTAGAGACATTATGAAAAGAAATCAAAGATTAATATGTTAATGTTCAAATCTAAAAAAAATATGGTTAGAAGGCTTAGGAGATGTGAAAAATTATGGTGGTAATTTTACAAATACCCCACTTGATAATGCATAAACCAAATGAAAATGAAGTTGAGATACCATATTGGAAGGAAAAAACATGCCAAAAGGAGGGAAATGAAGCTTTGAATCCAAAGGCTTGTCATCCAAGCATAAGTACAAGCCTAAACACATACATGTTATATTTGAACTCTAAACACGTATGTATTATTTGAACTAAAAAAGAAATATCATGTGATTTTATGATAACAAAATATGCACATGTTTCTCTCAATAAGAACAACATGTATGCATCGTGTTAAACATGCAAAATATGTATGCATTTCTATGAATTAAAGCTGTATGAAATGCATAGTTCTTTTCATTAGTGTATATACATAATTTTTTTTTTTTTTAAAGTATTAGTTACATTTTCTTTTTGTGTTTTTCGTTTCTTATACTTTTTAAGTTATATTTTATGTATATATGATCAAGATGTTTGAGAGTGCTTTTGAATCTCTAAGACTCATAATGTAGATTCTAGATTTTACGAGATCTTATAACTTTTTAGACAGTCAAATTTCAATAATCAACAGGCTCTTTTCACTATTTTCTTTCTATCTCTCTGTCTCATGCTTTGTGATTCCACCAATCTCTATACCTATCTATTTCCATATTAATCTCCTTCTCCTCCCTCTCTACCTCTATTTGTCTCACTCTCTTCTCTCTCCCCAAGGTCTAGATCAAATTATTTCTTAGAATTGGTCAAATTTCAAGTCACTAAACTCCTATCATCATTCTCTCTATCTTTATCTCTCTCTCTCTCTCTCTCTCTCTCTCTCTCTCTATTCATCTCCCCCCAATATATATACCTATCTTTGTACCTATTGNCTCTCTCCCTCTCCTTCTCTCTACATGCACCACCTCCCTCCTTACCTCTACTTCTCTACATAACCCTCCTTCCCTCCTCCCCCTCTCTCCCCCCTTCTATCTCTACTTGTATCTTTACATACCCCCTCTCTCTCTACTTTTCTTTATCTATCCTCTCTCTCCACTTATTTATCTCACCTATCTCTCTCTACACCTATCCTTCCCTCTCTACCTTTATATCTCTATCTATTTCCCTCCTCTCAACTTATCTCTATCTCATCTCTCCCTCTCTCTTTTTCTACATATATACACCTCCCTGCATGATCTCTATTCCTATTCCTCCTATCTCCCAAAACCTCTCTCTCTCTCTCTCTCAGAGAGAGAGAGAGAGAGAGAGATGTCTATAGATCAATAAATACAAAGATAATGAAATAAAGATAGAGAATGAGTATAGGAGCTTAGTGATTATTGAAATTTGATTGAGTCTGAGAAATTATTAGATGTAGAGCTTGGGGAGAAATGAGAGAGTAAGATAGAGAGGGGTAGAGAGAGAGAGAGACAAAAAGATTGATAAGAGCCTGCTGAATACTAAAATTTGACTAAAGGGCCTAAAATTATAAGATCTCATATAATCTAGAATCTACATTATGACTCCTAGAGATCTTAAACCACTTGCAAACATCCTAACAATATATACATAAAATATAACTTAAAGTATAAGATAAAATGTAGCTTATACTTAATGCTATATTAAATATATATACCTTGATGGAAAATACTATGGGAAGAAAAAACTAATTAGCATTCAAAATGAAAATGTGTTTTTTAGAACTAAAAACCCAATCTACAACATGTATTTTATTTAATTTTTATTTGGAGAAACACGTGTACATTTCACTTGTTTAACATTCACCAAAATGCGTACACACTTTTCTTATTTAACATAATACGTATGTGCTTTTATTTTGAATAACATATACACATTTTAATTCAAATAAAACATGCATTTTGGCATGTTTTTTTTAGCCATAACATGTATGTGTTTTTTGTATTGTTGAAAAACATGTTGTATTTTGCTGAGTTTTTCTTTTATCTTGGTGAGTGGCCACTTGTCTATTCACCATCTTGGGCCACATACCCATATTACACTTGCATATTTTGACATGATGGTTGATTGAAAATGTAGTAGACTGATTAATAGGAGACTATAATAACAAATTGAGAATGGTAAGATAGAATAAATTTTGAACTTATCCAATAACCTTCATTTTTTCTCACTTACGTGTAATTTTTTAATTTCAAGTTTTATGGAATGTTACAACTCATAATTTATGTTATTTGTTTGTTTGATAGGCCCAAAAAATCTGTTTATAAGTTACAAGTTTCACTTGCATTCAATTGGATCCAAAGATTTGATTGCAACAATGTCATAGTAGATGCATGTTCATGTAAATTTATCCTTTTTAATTTATTCTTTTAGTATCAAGATAAGAATTACAATTATGATAATAATATTTTTATTTGATTTAATTAGATCTATAGATGAACAACATAAATAGGACCTCTAGGTCATTAATCCATGTACAACACCACTTGAGGATGGTTAGTGGCTATTATTGGAGTCCACGAGCCTTAGGGACATTGAAAATCTTCCCACATTGAATTTTTATATATGAATGTTTACCAAAGTGTTTGATAGGTTGGACCTAGATACCACAATATTATTGTTATCCACTAGTGAGATGGAAATCACCACGTAGGACACAAGGAGGATATTTCATCTCACAACTCATGGAAAATGAGTGGAGGTCCCTAAGACCTCATAGTATGAGAAATATAATTATATTTTAATGGTGTACAAATTACGATAGGGTGTTGCAATCTTTATCACGATGATGACAAGGAATGCATTTTGGAGGTATAAGTGGATTTTATTAATTTTTAGCTTATTCATTCTCGAAATGGGCAAGGTTCTATTACCACTTATAGATTGTTAATTTGTTTAGTAAAATAAAGGAGAAACATGTACATTATTTTTTAAACTGGTTGTCCCTAGGATCAATTATGACAATTTATAGATATTTATTGATATGGTGGCCATGAATCCCTAATGTATCTCATTGTTATCAAGTGCTAGGTATAATGAGCATCATCAGTTTCCTTTAGCCCCCCGCCCACCCCAATATTACCATCTTCCCCTAATACACCATGTACTAAACTAATTCCATGATAGGACACCATAGATAAAATTTGAGTGTAGGAGGGTAAAAGTCTTAGGAGATGGTAGTAGATATCTCTCAGATTGGTCCCTATAGATACCACATGGAGGCCATATAAATAATACAAAAAAAAATAGTTTTACTTGGATTATATCAATTTATCTTGATGACTACCCATAAGACTTAGGTCATGGTTGTAGAGTAATTAAATATCCATGTGCCTCCTTGAATTATTTAACTTAGAAATAAAATTAAAATTGATAAAAAAATTTATAAGAATATGTGAGACACCAACAAGGATTTTTACCCTATCCTCATTATTGTAATCACCCAAAAATGGTCTAGTAGACTATGATCCCCTTTCTAAACATTAAAATTTAAATACTAGTCTATATCTTGTTCTTAATCAATTTTGCATATTTATTTAATCTCTTATTTTCTTGATCAAATCATTACTTAATCATTTATTTGATTATATCCTAAAGTTTTTCCACGTTATCCTAAGTTTTATTTAATTAAGAGAACATGATCCCTTTTAATTAAATAAAAAACCTTTTAATTAAATAATAAATCCACCTTATCCTGTGTGTACATGAAAAAGGAATTTCCTAATTTAAAATAAAAATAAAATGATTGTTTGTGTATACATTGAATGCACACTTTCCAAGATGAGTGGAATATCCTTTTGCCTCTTAATCCTAGCCATTCATTTCTTCTACCTCTTAATCTCCTTCACTCCCACCAAAACCCTACCTAACCTTTAATCTCAGCCACTCATTTTCCACCTCTCAATCCTAGACCTTCATTGTCATAGCAATTCTATAGAAGGAGGCTCTCTCCTCACTCTTGAAAAAAGGATAATAGATTACTCACTCATGTTATGCTATCAATTTATTTACTTGCATTCTTAGATAATTATTGAGCACTCTTGCATTCTAAATTATTATTTTCTTATTGTATTTAGCTTAAATCACATAGCTTAACTAGGAGGTATTGTAATCTTGCTAGATTAGCTTTCCTTTCCTTGTTCTTGGATTTACATCATAGCTTAGTCCTTGCATTTTATCTTAGATTATCTTTCATTTTCATTATCATTTGAATCTTCCATTATATGGTCCACCTTCCAAGTGTTATAATAACCAAGAGGGGGGGGGGTGTGAATCAGTGGCCTTAAAAATAATTCCAATATCCAACCAAAACTTATATCACAAATATAATATCCTCTAGTTATCTTTCAGTCCTTTAAGATGTATGCCTTATGTAATTCTAACAAATATATACTTCTCGGTAAGATATATTGTTTATCTTTTTCTAGTCTTTACCGAGTAGCAACAATTTATACTTAGTCTTTACCGACCAATCTAGTTTTAGTAATGTGTAAAGTAAGCTATCAATGCAATGAAATAAATTAATGTGAAAACCCTATTAAGGGAAAAACCACTCGGGACTGGTAACCCAAAATTTTCACTCTTCTGAAGTGAACTCGGTGAAGAGCCAACCCTGTTAAAGGTTACAAACACACTATTAAGTGCGACCTTGTTAGAAGATTCAAAACTAACAGTTTGTCTTTTGACCTAGTATTCACTATGCTGTCAACAAGAAAACCTTTTGATACTCTTGAGTATCTCAATACAATAAGGATGATTAAATCCCACTCGGTTAAGAGATTCCTGAATAAATGGTTAAATTGAAACAATAAATGATCTATTCAACAATACAACTTTAACTTGAAGATTTTCAAATCTATTGTTAGTCCAAAAAATACCTATCTAATCAATGTTCTCTTTAATTCCTTTTCTCCCTTCTTTGTTCTTCTCGGTGAATGCTTTGTCCTCAGTTTCTTGGTGTCCACATAATTCTTTGGCTCTATTCTTCAGCTTGTATGATCATATCTGTATGAAGACTTTTATCTTCACCAAAATAATATTCAACAATCCTCTCTCTCATAATGAATTACTTGTCTCTTTATATAGACATGATTTTAGTAATTCAATCTTCTTGTTTTCATCATAGATCACTTCTTGATTCATAAAGCTCGCCATGCTTGCTTTAATCCATAAATCTCTCCTTCAGATTTATTCCACAAATCTCTCCTTGTTATCTGTTCTTTAAATCTCCTTTTTGTTTTAGTTCAACTGATCAATGAAAATAAAGCAATCAATCAGTTAACTCTAAATATAGCTCATTCCAACTAAGTTTTTTTGTCGTTCTCTATCTTCAGTTCTGATCGGTGATCAACTTTAGTTAGCTTGATCATTGACTCCAGTTGTCCTTGGTAAAAACTTCAGTTATGCTCAGTTAATGCAGTGCTTGGTATACATTGTGAACTACTCAATGTTCTCTGTCCGTCGGTCTGCACTGTCCGTTGGTGTTTACTATCACTCGGTGTACACTAGATTTTTTATGTTTTACCGATAACATAAAATTTGTCTCTTCATATCTTGAATTCTATGACAATATGTGTATGACCAATCAAAACATATTAAGTTGACATAAATGACAATACAATTCATTAACTGATTTAATGTCTTGCATTTACTTTTGTATCTCAGTGATCATCAACTTATCATATTCAAACATTCAATCAGTTATAGTTCATCAATATCTCCCTTTGGCATTGATGGCAACACAATATCAACAAAATATGAAATATGCCATAACATACCAAACTTAGTGTTCTATAACCAAATCAAATATCTGACTCTCGATAAGCTCTTCTAGCTTAGATTTGATTCTTGTAGAGTGCTCTCCCTTTCTTCATTCCCTTCAATGGATAGATGTAGAAATTCTTTCTTTTGCTTTTGTCTCTCATTTTTTTGTATAATCTCTTATCCCTTTTCTGGATAGATATGTAGTGTGAACTTTCTACAATTCTCTCCCTTTGATGGATCATTGTTTTCTTTGAATCTTTCTTGGATATTTCTCTCCCTTTGATTGATGTTCTTCTCCCTTGATGGATATTTCTCTTCTCTCCTTTATCATTGGATATTTCATTTAGTCTCTCTCCCTTTGTATGATCATGATAGATATTTCATTTAATACTTCTCTCCCTTTGACAACAATGACAAACAAAAATATATCAATGAATCTCTTTTCCACCAATAATACAACTCTTTAGCAGCCAACAATATCTCTGGTGTGCAGTTCAGATAAGTACCTTCTTGTACTGATATGTCATTGCAGTCCATATCTTAGCTTGCATCAACATGATTGATCTTCTGATAATGTGTAGGCCGATGCAGCCTCCAAGTCAGCTTAGTGACCAGTAGACAAGGGATGAACCCCTATTCTATTACTTAGGTACTCAAATGAATATTTTGGAAATGGTTTTGTGAATATGTCTACTAGTTGTTCTTTAGATTGTAAATATTATAGTATCACTTCTTTTTCTTGTACTTGTTCCCTCAAGTAATGATACTTAATAGCTATGTGTTTTTTCTTAGCATGCATCACAGGGTTCTTTGATACGTTGATAGCACTAGTATTATCACAATAGATAATCACTGGCTCAAGAATTTCCATATTCATACCTTTCAGCAATTGCTTGATCCATGCAATGTTAGAGAAATTTGTAGTAGCAGCCACATATTCTTCTTCTGCAATTGATTGAAATAAGCATCCTTGATTTTTAATTATCCATGTGACAAGTCTGTCACCCATAAAGAATGCTCCTCGTGGTGTGCTCTTTCTATCATCTATGTTTCCAGCCCAATCAACATTGATATAAACTTGTAGCTCAAATTTTCCTTCTTTATTATACCACAAACCATAGTCTTCGGTATTCTTCAGATATCTCAGAATTCTTTTAACAATAGTCATGTGTGATTCCTTGGGATTAGCAGAGAATCTTGCAACTATACCAACTGCATGTGCTATATCTGGTCTAGTGTGTACAACATAGATTAGCTTGACAATAATAGATTTGTATAAGGTCTAATTTACCTTGGTTTTCTTGTCTTCCTTTGTCAATTTGCATCCAGTTTCCATAGGTGTTCCAACTGGTTTGGAGTCATCCATCTTGAATATCTTTAGAACTTCTTTGATGTATTTGGATTGTGTGATGTAGATGCCTTCATCCTGTTGTAGAATCTATAGACCAAGAAAAATAATGATCTCTCCAAACATTAACATCTCAAAATATTTGCTCATTTCATCATCAAATGACTTTCATAACATATCATTACCTCCAAATATGATATCATCAACAAATATCTCAGCAATCATAATCTTATCGTCAGTTTCTCCTTTAAAATACAGATTAATTTTATCACTTGTTCTAACAAATCCAATACTAATGAGATAAGAGTGAATTCTTTCATACCATGCTCTCGGTTCTTGTTTCAATCTATACAAGGCTTTGTGTAGTCTACAAACCATGTTCCTCTTGTTTGGATCAACAAACCCTCAGATTGTTCAATGTATACCTTCTCTTCTAGTATTCTAGAAATGTAGATTTAACATCCATTTGGTATACTTTGGATCCTTTAAAATAAGCATAAGCATTTAGAATTCTTACTTCTTATAGTCTAGCAACGGGTGCAAAGGTTTCTCCATAGTCAATGCCTTCTTCTTGTGCATACCCTTTGCATGCCAGTCTTGCTTTGTTCCTTGTGACTTCTCCATTCTCATTCAGTTTGTTTCTGAAAATACATTTGGTACCAATGACATTTTATCATTTGGTCTAGGTACTAATGTCCATGTTTTTTTCTTCTCAATCCATTCAATCTCTTCATTTATTGCACTAACCCATTCTTGATTCTCAAGTGCAGTATTAACAGATTTTGGTTCAAAATCACAAATCAAACATCTAGTATTAAGTGACTTACTTCTTGTTCTCATTCCATCTCTTTTATCTACAATGATTTGGTCCTGTGGATGGTGTCTTTTGACATATTTATCAAGTACAAGTTCAGATCTCTGATCATCATTTTGACCTTTATTTTGATCTTCATCATCGCTTGGTTCAGTATTGTGAGCATTTTCCTGATTTTTGGTGTGTGCAGTCTGTTGCTCAGTTGCATTGTTCTGTTGCTCGATAGTGTTACATTGTTTCTTGGGAAAGGTGTCAAGTTCACCAATGTAGACAAATATTTTTTAATCTTCTTCTTCATTTCTTCTTTCTTCATCATTTTTCTCAGCAAATTCATCCACTTTAACATTTGCACTTTCAATATTTTGTTAGAAGATTTGTTAAGACATTTATAAGCTTTGTTGTTGGTAGAATATCCTAGAAATATTCCTTCATCACTTTTAGAGTCATTTCTCCCATTTCTATCATCTTTCAATATACAACATTGACTTCCAAAAAATCTAAAGTAACTCACATTTGGTGTGTATCCATACCATAGCTCATAAGGTGTCTTATTGGTGTCTTTCTTCAATTGAACTCAGTTTAATGTATAGACAAAATTACTTACAGATTCTCTCTAGAATGTTTGTGTGATGAATTTTTCAATCATCAGTGTTTTAGCACAATCAAAAATTGATCTATTCCTCCTTCAATAATCCCATTTTGCTGTGGTGTTCTTGGTGCAGAAACATGTCTTGTAATCCCATGCTCATTACAAAAGTTAGTGAATTCATCAGAAATAAATTCTCCTCCTCTATCTGATCTTAAACATTTCAGTTCTTTTCCACTTTGTTTTTCAACTTTAGCTTTATACCATTTGAACATCTTAAATGATTTATATTTCTCTTTTAAGAACATGATAGTCATCACCCTAGAATAATCATCAACAAATAGAATGAAGTATCTATCACCATAATAGATCTTTGTTCTCATTGGTCCAAATAAGTCAGTATGGACTAACTCTAGAATAGAATTAGATGTGTAGTTTTTTCTCTTTAAAATAGACTTTGTCATTTTTGCTTTTTGACAATTCTTGCACATGACATGGTCAGGTTTTGACATACTTGGTGAGCCTCTTACATTTCTTTTCTTGATTATCCTAACCATGTTGTCAAAATTCACATGACATAACCTTTTATGCCACAACCAAATGTCTTCATTTATAGCCAATAAACAAGTGGTCTCAATATTATCAAGACAGAATAGATTACCCTTTTTTGTTCACCAGTACCGATCAACCTTCTTGTTCCATTATAGATTTTTTCCTTTTTGTTCTCAAATGCAACTCGGTGACCTGTGTTGTTCAGATGTGAAACACTCAATAGATTATAGTTAAGTCCTTTCACCCAATATGCATTTTCACATATGATTAGATTATTCAACATGACGGTTCCTTTTCCTTCAACTGGACAAGGTGAGTAATTACCCATCCTAACTGATCCACTATTATAATATTCAAAAGTTTCAAACTTTTCTTTATTTCTAGTCATGTGGCGAGTACAACCACAATCAATAATCCAGACATAATTTTTTATAACTTTAGATATGAGTGCAGTTTCAACATACCTTTCTTCTTTGTCTGAATCATCCTTCATAGGAACAAAAACTACCTCAATATCTTCTTCAGAATCGGTGTTAGTATTTTTAGCTTTGTTTTCAACTAGGTAAAAATACTTCTTGCCTTTGTCCTTGTAATCTCAGTTATCTCTTCTTTCAGAGTGTCAGTTTCTTTTGTAGTCTCAGTCATCACTTCTATCAAACTTATTTTCATAAGATATGTCATTGTTTGTTTCATCCTTTCTCTTGTTAGGGTATCTAGTAACAAAATGTCCAATTTATTTGCAATTAAAATAAACCATTGGTAATATACCTTTGTATCTACCTTTGCCCCTATGCAGTCTTCTAGCCATTAGTGCTTCAATTTCATCAAGTTCTTGTTCATCACTATCACTTTCACTATCATTCCTCATAGTGTGTTTATGACTAGATTTGCTTATTTTCAGAGAAGATTTGAATGCAGACTCAATAGTTGGTAAGACACTGTTGTCATAGTTGTTCATCTCAAATGAAATAAGTCTACCAATCAAACTATCAAGAGTAACATTGTTATT
>MU225710.1:2428335-2457454 GCA_018584345.1 Thuja plicata | reverse complement strand
ACTGATCACTCAGCATGTGAATGGCCCTAATACTCTGTGAGGTAGCCTCTGCAATGATATCAGGATGTTGCACTGGAGGAGGGGGTGCAACATCAGTGGGGGGGACAAAGGTAGTGGCCTTTTTGCGTTGGGCAAATGGCCTAGTCTGAGGAGCTCCTCCACCTACACCCATGTTGGGCCTCATGCTCCAATAATTAACATTATGACCAAGCACAAACTCAGCATACAATTTTTTTATGAAATTAAAAGGGAGCTCCAAATTGTTATGGGGTGGTTTATCAAAAACCATCCACCAGCGATCCCAAAATTGTGTGCGCATTGCTTCGTTTGTGCACCATTTTATTGATAATTTTGGCTTTTTGGGGTCAAATTTTAATTCAGTTTTAGGATTAACAAAAAGGGAGGCTATATCTTCCTTAGTTATATTAAGGGCAGCAATCCCATCATGGTCAAGCCCGTCATAAAATTGGCTGTGCATATCATCACGCCAATGAATAGAAGCAGAATGTTGCTACGTAAGGGTGTCAATATTTTCAACAATGGTATTTAGGGTGGCAAGCATAGGAGCTAAGGTAGGTATATTTTTATATGTGTCTTTGAAGCCTTGTATAGTGTTCAGATTCTGTTGTATCAAATCCTCTAAAGATTGAGGGTTTTGAAGCGGCTCTGGATTGTTTTGGGGATCATTATTTGGCGGGGGAGGGTTATTATCTTCATTGTTGTCAGCCATGCCTGATTAAATAATAAAAAAATATAAATTTCAAATTGATTTCATATATTATTAACAAAATCAATACGAAACCCCATTTTTACCAAAAAAACTACATTTAACATGAAAATGAAAAAAATCAATCTAAAAATAACAAGAATTTACTTACCGGATAAGTAGTGGAGTTGAATTTGTTGTTGAAGAAATCAGGTACCCAAAAAAATCATGTATATGATATTTCTAGCCGTTTTGGAAACCTAGAGCGATGGGAGAAATGAGAAAATTGGCCCGCGGGTTTTTGGTTTATGCCACAGGTTTTGGGTACTCGATATTTTTGGGTACCCAAAAATATCGGGTACCTAATTAGGCTTGTGCTTTAGTGTCAGGTTTGCCCAGGTGTACTGACACCCAGGCCTACTAAAACATCAACAAGCGCTTTCATGTGCTTTTGGACAAGTGAAAAGTGAATTTTTTTCACATCGCCACTTTTTGGCCCCCCATGATATTGCACATACCCTCATCCTCAAGTACTCTTCCTACTCCACGGATAGCATTAACATATTTTTTGATTCTGCTACTACACTGAGTGATGTTCTCTCCTTCTTTCATTCTTAGGTCATTAAACTTTCCTCTTAGGCTTTCAACTTTAGCTCTCTGCACATTAGTGTCTCCTCCATATACTAGCTTGAGTTTTTCCCACATTTTCTTTGCAGTGGTGCACGATTTAACATCTTCAAATTCAGAATTAGATAGTGAAGAAGCAAGTTCTATCATCATAGAATTGTGTTAATGTTTTTCTCTCAATTGATCAACAGTCAGAGGTCCAGTAGGTGCAGCATATTCAGTATCCAAGTATTGTGTGACATCATTTCCAATACCTGATAGATGGAGTCTTAACCTTCTTTGACATGATGTAAATTTGTCTTTGTTCAAATTAGGCACATCCCTTTTTCTCATCTCGTGATCTTTATCTTGAGTCTTTAAACTCTCTTCTAAGCACCAAAGCTATGATACCAATTGTTAGAAAAACTGAGAGGTGGGGGGGTGAATCAGTGGCCTTAAAACTAATTCCACTATTCCAACCAAAACTTATATCCCAAATATAATCTCCTCTAGTTATCTTTTAGTCCTTCAAGATGCATGCCTTATGCAATTCTAACAAATATATACTGCTCGGTAAGATATATATTTTATCTTTTTCTAGCCTTTATCGAGTAGCAATAATTTAAACTTAGTGTTTATCGACCAATCCAGTTTTAGTAATTTGTAAAGTAAAATATCAATGCAATGAAATAAATACACATTTGACACATGGATTTTAACATGGAAACCCTGTTAAGGGAAAAACCACTTGGACCGGTAACCCAAAATTTTCACTCTTCTGAAGTGAGCTCGGTGAAGAGCCAACCTTGTTAAAGCTTACAAACACATTGTTAAGTGAGACCTTGTTAGAGGAATCAAAACTAATAGTTTGTCGACCTAGCATTCACTATAATTTCAACAAGAAATTTTTTTGATACTCTTGAGTACCTCAATATAATAAGGATGGTTAAATCCCACTCAATTAAGAGATTTTATGAATCAATGGTTAAACTGAAACAGTAAATGACCTGTTCAACAATAAAAATTTAACTTGCAGATTTTAAGATCTATTTTTAGTTCACAAAATACCTCTCTGATCAATGTTCTCTTCAATTCCTTTGATCCCTTCTTTGTTTTTCTTGGTGAGTGCTCTGTCCTCTGTTGCTCGGTGTCTGCAAAATTCTTTGGCTCTGTTCTTCATCATGTATGATCAGATCTGTATGAAGACTTCTATCTTCACCAGAATAATATTCAACATTCCTCTCTCTCATAATGAATTACTTGTCTCTTTATACAGACATAATTTTTGTCATTCAATCTTCTTGTTTTCATCGTAGATCGCTTCTTGATCCATAAATCTTGTCATGCTTGCTTTAATCCATAAAGATCTCCTTCAGATTTATTCCACAAATCTCTCCTTGTTATCTATGCTTTAAATCGCCTTTTTGTTTTAGTTCAACTGATCAATAAAAATAAAGGAAAAAATTAGTTAACTCTAAATATAGATCCTACCAGCTAAGTGTTTTTGTCATTCTCTATCTTCAGTTCTGATCGATGATCAACTTCAGTTAGCTCAGTCATTAACTCCAGTTGTCCTTGGTAACAACTTCAATTATGCTCGGTTAGTGCGGTGCTCAGTATACACTATGAACTTCTCGGTGTTCTTTGTCTGTCGGTGTGCAATGTCCATTGGTGTTTACTGTCACTCAGTGTACACTAGATTTTTATGTTTTACTGATAACATAAAATTTGTCTCTTTAGATCTTCAATTCTATGACAATATGTGAATGACCAATCAAAATATATTAAGTTGACATCAATGACACTTTAATTCATTAACTTATTTAATGTCTTGCATTTACTTTTGTATCTCGGTGATCATCAACTTATCATCTTCAAAAATTCAATTAGTTTTAGTTCTTCACCAAGGGTCTTTCCTTAAGGTTCATTTGAGATCCACCATTCACACTATCTTAGATTCTTTCACGTCATAGATAGGAAGCTATAAGCTGCTTCTTGAGACTTCCTTTTTCATGGATTCTCTCAAGTGTAATGGTTTATAGAAGTGTGTCATTTTGATCACACATTTTTGGCACCCATCGTGGGGCTGATGCCTCTAATTTTCCTTCATTTTATTCACATTTTCAGATTGCCTAATCTTTACATGGTTGTTTTATTGAAGTTTTTCAAGGCTAACCCTAGTGCAGGTTGAGTTGATGATAAAATCCTAGGGTTTTTTGAAATATTTGATCATATCTCACAAACGGCTTGGAATTTGGGTCTCAAATTGTTACTATAGGTTAATGATGGTTCAAAGGTGTCTTAGTCAGAATAAAAGATTTTTCAGATCATTTTCTGCGAGTTATAATTTTTTTAATGATTTTTCATGAAAATTCATTTATGATCGCAAACCAGCATTTTTTTTGTAAAAAAATTACTTTTTTTGTAAATCTCTACACATTCTACAGAGGGTATGTTCTTTGTGTTTTTGGTTTTGATGAAAATAATGGCTTAAAAATCTGATCTTTGATAAGTGGTCTATTTTGATAAATAGGGTCTCTAGGGTACACATTAAGTTATTTTTCTAAAATTCTTACATTTTTGGAAATCTCTCAGATTTTTAGTAGGGGTCGCTTCTTTGTATTTCTATTTTTGAGGCCAAAATTATAGCAAACAAATCAGATCTTGTTGACTAGGTCAAATGCAAGAAATTAAAAGTGATGAGCTTGCACTTTATTTCCAACTTCATTTCATTGCATCTTGCATTCTAGGGTTGCTGATTAGGTTTTATTGCAGGGTTTTGATCTTTTTGTTTGTCTTCTAACAGTGGTTTTGCAGAAAGTTTGGCCAAGACAAAAGTATTAAGACTATTAATCCATTTGCTTTGCAGGACGTTGTTGAAGACTTGAAAAATCTAAAACTACTCACATCATTTGTTTTGTAGGTTTCCTTGGAGATACAAATAAATATTGTTTCTTTCGTTATTCAATTTTTTAGGCACCTATCTTAATTAGGAAGGTTCATTTCTTTTGGTTATTTGAGTAGTAGGAGAGTATGCTCTTATCTCTTTAGAGATAATCATAAATCTAAACCTACTTGATTCGTCACTTAGAAATGAATCTTGGGTAAATGAAAATGTGCTTGATGTGTTTGGGAGACACTATGGAGTAGGAGAGTATTCTATTTTCCTTATGGAAAATCAGAAATATTTACCTCCACTAGCTATCCATTTACTTTTCTTGCATTTGCCTTTAGAGGGCCTACCAAGAGAGAAATATTTTGGGAATGATCCAAGTGGGGAACAAACCAACCCAGCAACTCCACCCCACTATAATCAAAAGCTTCCTTTAATCCAAAGAGAGGGAAGACTTGGCTATATCTACATCTAATGTATCTTCATGTGTAGGGCCTAGTTTCCTCAATCTTGCTAAGCAAGACAACACTTGAATAGGCATTTGTAGGACCATTTTGTTAATCTCTAAGTTTTGTTGATGATTAGTGACCAACACTTAGTCATTCAATTAGGCAGTTTTAGTTGGCTATCACTATGGCCGAGCTAAAACTACGCAAGGCCGAGCAACATTGCCGAGCAGTTTTTCAGTTTGTTGAGTTACATTGCCGAGCCGAATAGAGACAGGGATGTTAAGTGCCGAGCGACAGACAGTTAAGTGCCGAGCAGAATAGTTTTTGTATACATGTCTGGAATGATACAAAATTCAAGGATAAGTGATCCGGCTGACTTATATAAGCATTTTGGGCTGACTAATGTATGCATTTAATATTCTTATACAGAGTTAGTTATGCATTTAATTGTTTTATCCTATGCATGACTCATTGTAAACATTTAATTTTTTTACCATCATGGTATGGATATTGGATCTTGATCATTGATCTAGATCTCACTATCATATTTTTATAGCTATATTAGATTGCTTCAAAAACCCTATTTTGTGTGTGTAAAAAGGAGACAATAGAGTAATTGTCTAAGTGACTGTATTTTTGAAGTGAAATGCACAGAGGGTTGTTTTGTTCAGAAGCAGAGATCAAGCAGAGTATAACACAGTGAAAAGTAGAGAATAGAAATATCAGATTATGAGATCATAGAGGTACTGAAAAGAGGAGATTCATCATCAGCATCAGAGTGCATATCAAAGGATCAATACTTGAGACTTTTGAATCATTGTATCAGGTGAAAATCTCTTAACAGAGTGGTTTTAGCAGGCCTTTCTTTATCTCTTAATAGAGTGCTTACTTCATTATAAGTTTAAATCCTTTAATAGGGTAGATTGTAATGATCTAAAGCTCTTAACCGGGCAGACCTTTCACAGGGTAGATTACATTTTGTAATCAAACATTGTAACCTTAACAGGTACACTTTATTATTGCAGTAGTGGAGAATTTTGTGGGTGTCATCCCCACCCCAGTTTTACCTATTTGGGTTTCGGGGTTACCATGTTATTGTGTTATGAGTTGTTTACTTCATTGTATGATTGTTATCTAAGTTTACTGAGATTACATTAGATTCATGTATGTATGAATGTGGATCAGTTTGTTTTAAGGGTTTAATTTTGAAGATCTGATTCACCCCCCCTCTCAGTATCTTACTTTCCCATTATTGTATTTCCAACAATTAGTATCAGAGCTCAGTTCTCTAAAAAGGGTCATAATTAGCTTGAGAATATAGATCTTGAGATGGAGATCTATAAGATGGGTAAAGTCATTGAGAATCAAAAAACTGATATTCAGCTTGCACTACAACAACTTGAGACTGCAAGACAAGAATTAAAGAAGTCCTTGACTGCAAGGAAAGATTTGGCCAAACAAATGAATGACACTCATTATCAGGAAGAGGACACCACAAATCTATTTTAGAATGGAGATTCTATTGAGAGCGATGTAGCAATAGCAGATCTATTGGAAAAGAACAGTGCACTATGTGAAGAAGTCAAAATTTTGAAAAAGGAACAAGAAGCCCAATCAATAAGGATGTATGAAGTTGTTGAACAGAAAAAGAAAGCCGAAGCTGACAAGGCTATGGCAGAAGAAGACAAGAGAATGTTGACTACCAAACTTAATGAAAGAACACATGATGTGCAAATATTGACAGTCAATCAAGTAGACATGGAAAATCAACTACTACTTGTGAATCAGGAGATCAATAGGAAAGACTTGGAGATTGTAAATCTTAGATCTGAGAATAGTCAATTGAAAGATGAATTGAGATCTAAGAAAGAACTGAATAATAGAGTAAATGATCCAAGTGCAGGTATGAGCTACTTTGAACAACTGGTGGAAGCATCAAGAAGACCTAAAGATTCTTCTGGATTAGGTCATACTAGACAACATACAACCACTGAAGACGGAGAATCATCTAAGACAGGTGAAAGAAGGCATGCAAAGCCGAGAAACAACAAACCCATTTGTCACCACTGTGGGAAACTAGGTCACACAACAAACATTTTTCAAAGCAAGAATGGTAAGTCCAATCCAAAAACTAACTTTACTGGTTACTGCTTTAACTGTAATAAGTTTGGACATCAAGCACGTGAATGCAAGAAAAAGGCAAAAAAACACCTAGACTCAATGGAAATTTCTATAACTATCACAAATATGGTCATAGAGCACAAGATTGCAGATCTAAAGGTAAACAACAATGGACATCAAAGGTACAAAAGAATTCACCAAGAAAAGGCAATACTTACAATTGGGATTACAACACATGGCATAGTTGTCATTACTGTGGTGAGTATGGACATGTTCCAGAAAACTGCATAAGGACAAATTTCAGAGGTAAGTCTAAAATTTGGATGAATGGAAGCCTAGTTTGTCACAGTTGTCTGAAAATTGGTCATACAAGAAAAGATTGCAAAACTACAGTACCTGCACCTACAGTTGAGAAAATTAGAACACAGATGAACAAAACATGGGTTAAGAAGTTTGAACCATACATCAGAGAAGCTAATGAAGCCGAGGTCACCCAATCCAATGGATCAGGTGATCACATCATCTCCAACTAAGAGAAAGAGGTATGTAAGGAACTGTATTTATAACTCTTATCTTACATTAGTTCCTAACATGAAATGTACAAAAATCCATATTTGCATATGTTAAGATGCAATAGGACATATTTTGAAGACAAAATGCCGAGATGAGAAAATTGCACTATAGGTGCCGAGCATCTATCATGGACACTAAAGCTGAGTTCTTGAGTGAGTGCCGAGTTTTGTTGGCCGAGTAAATTTTGTGAAGGCCAAGTGTAGTAAGCCGATTGGGATGAAAGTTGTGTTAAGGCCGAGGACAGCGGGCTTGCACTAACTCAATGGGAAGAACATTCAATGCTCACCTACCTTGATGTTTCAAAGCTTATAAAGGATGAACAGTTGACATTTCATTTTTACCTTGCAATTTTTACTGGTTAACGGAGTGATTGAAGTAATTTGCAGAATTAATCTTAATGAAGCTAGCAGCGAATATTTCATCAGCGTGTCATCGACAATCTTAAGGTGAACAATGAAGAGTGCAAAGAATTACTTGCTGAGGTACTCTATTTTCCATCTCTCAAACCCTAAATTTCAGAATTATGGCTGCAAGTTCTTTTGCACCAGCTAAGAGTATGGAGGCAGAACCAGAACAAATTCAGTTGATACAGAGTGATGAATGTGAACCTCTCAACTTTTGAGCCGTTCCTAAAAGTGTGATATAGAGTGATTTATGGGAGCCCTCTCATCCATTCCACCCAAGGTACTTATGATTCATGATGTTCGATCATGTTATATGGTTAAGATTGGAGAAGTAGGACATAGTGAATTGAGAGAAGCCTACAACAAATTGTGTGATAATGGAGTTCTAAAGGTAGAATTCAAACATTTAGCTAAAAAAGGGTTAACTCGTGCCCTAGATTTTCCCCAAGGTTTCAAAGATGAATGGATTAAGGTTATCCTTAGCCGAGTTCATGACATGTGTATGTGGTTGGATAATGGACCAGTTAAGATCACCAAAAGCATGATTCATAGAGTGACTGGATATCCTATAGTGAACGGAAAACAGACCATGAGGGATAACAGCAAATAGGAAATTACATTGAACACTGGAGTAGTATGGAATAATAGAGGTATGACTATCTCTACAATTACTGACCTAGAACTTGAATTTGGAGTAAGGGTAATTGCACACAAGTTCTATCAGTCCAGCAGATTGGATAGTGTTCCATGTAAAACAGTTGATCAGGCATGGAAAATTGTGAAGAAGAGTCACACATATGATCTTGCCGAGCTACAGCTGACACAGTTAGCCAAGAACCTTGCATCAATAAAAAAGGCTAAGAGCTTGTCATGTAAGTTTGGTTCTTTACTAACATGTATATTTTTCTACATTTAGGACACATTTCCTACACTGGGAAATATTGTTTGGAAAAAGGATAGACCCATTACAGTTTAGATTAGTGAATGTATAGATAAACTAGGGAGTAACTTCAATAGCATAATGGGGAGCTATTTTGTAGAATTCAAGAAGAGAATGAGATTAAGAACTAGGATTCCTAAGTCACTAGTGGAGAAGCACTATGAGGAAATCTATTTTCTAGTTGATACAGATAATACCTATATCAGGGTAGTGACTCCTAGGGTAACATGTTTAGAACCCTTTCCATATGAAATCAATGTTGATGAAGCATCAGCTACCATCATTACACTCCTAGCTGAGGCAATTGACACCACAGTAGAGAGATTTGGAAATTTTGATGAAGATAAGGGTAAGATTTCTAGAAGTTTGAATGAACTATGGAGATGAAAATAAAGAAGATTGTGAAAAAAATGAAGAAAATGGTTGGCTTAGGTAGTGATGAAGAACCTGAGGATGCACCTCTAGGCCTGACCACTGGACAAGGTGAGGATATTTCTATAGAGGAGGAAGTAAGTGCATCATAAGAGGTTACTAAGAAAGCTAAGGGAAAGAAACCATCAATTGTTATAGTAAGCAAGAAAAGCAAAGCCAAACCTAAGATTACACCTCCTACAGCTAATCATTTGAGGACTAGAGCATCTACTATTACTTCCCCAGTAGAAGTGCAAGAAAAAGTGTATGGTAAAAGGAAAGTTGTAGAAAGTAGTTCTGGAAAGGAAGCAAAGGTTTCTCCTAAGGCTGAGCTGAGTAAGCCAGCAAAAAGACCAAGAAGGAGACTAAATTTGGGAATAGATAGTGATGAGGAGAAGACAGAAACTGAGAAACCTAGCAACCTACCAACAGCTCAATTCAAGAAGCCAACAAGCATTGATGAGGTATGTGATACTTTGAGGAATTCAGCAGGGTTAGCAACATTCAAGTTCATCAAGTATGAAAAGTTGAAAATAGCAGATAGGCACAAAGTACAGGAAGCACTCTTGGACATGATGAGTACTTTCAAATTAACTCCTACAGAGATAGGAAATCATGTTCCAGATGAAATTTATGATTTTCTATCAAGAAAATGGGAATTTGCACTTGCCACTGAACGACAGATTAGAGAAGGAACACTAGCCTAGGTAATACCTGAGCTCACCTCAAAACAAAGAGTCAAATTTATTGAGTACAAGAGTAGATTTGTTCCTAAACTCAGAGGCTATGTTGTTATGAAGAATGATATAAAAGGTGTAGTACAACAAAGCACAAGGATTTGGAAAGAGATCTTTGGACTGATCATTCCAAAATAAAAGAAATATGGTGAGGGGACATCCAAGAAAAAGACAAAAGAATTTGAAGTCAAGACTACCCCTGAACCACAAATACTTAAAGATCAAATTGCAATAGAATAGGACAAGAATAAAGATGCTTTGGATGCAACAAATTCCGTTGATATGACTGCAGATAGTCCTATGGATTATATAGTTGATGATCCAAGCAATTTGAATGCCGAGGAACAATATATGCCGAGTGGAAAAGACACTGATTCACCTATTAAGGCAGCTGATACTGAAGAAGAAAAGTCCACAGTATCGAGTGAGAAAATTGAAGTTGTCAATAATTAGCAAAGTGAAGGGCAACAACAAACAAATGAACAAGAGGTAACTTCATAGAATCCACCTATTTTAGAGGTTATGAAGACAATTTTAGATAGTGGAGTAGTAATAAAAGATATTGTTGACAAGCCTAAAGAAGAAGAGGCAGCGCAAGTGTTGGTTGATCTACCACACTCTGAATCATCCACTCCCACAGGTCCTAAAACTGGTGGTATGCCGAATCCATAGACTGTATTGACAGAATTGAAGGAGGCATTGGATATTGACACTGTCAAAGGGAAAGATATTATGCTGCTGAACATAAGTTCTCTAGAATTGAAGAAGAAGAAAATCTTGAAGAAGTCTCTGATTTTAGATGTAACATTAGATGAGGTCATTGTCATTCCACAATGGAATCCCAATGAGTTATCTTTTGAACAAATAGGGACTCTTCAAGAGTTACTTAAGAGGAAGAAGAGACAGGAAGAGATGAAGATTGAACAAAAGAAAAATCAGGTGTTGCATGACATCAAAGATGTATTTACAAAGGCTTTTGACTTAGAGGATGAAATGCCTCAAGCTCCAATCATTGATCAGTTAGTTAACATTGTACAGAAGGTAACTGATGAGGACATAGACAACAATGAGAAGCTTTTGCAATGGTCCAAGAGAAGATTTGAGAGCAAAGTTCTCGAGAAGATCTTAGAAGAAATTGCCACTAGACAGGTTGAAATTTTTGTTCTTGTAGAAACTTTAGAGAAAGTTACAGCCAATGTTTATTCTTTGTATAGGAAATTATGTGATGTTGAATTTTTCACAAAGGATAATCTACAGCTTGTTGAGAAGCTATAGTTAGATTTGAGATCAACTGGTACTACTTTGGGTAAAGATACTACATCTAGTTCTTTACATTTTAATAAGTTGATAAATGCACAAAGGAGAATAGTCGAGCTTATGGCTGAAGATGGTCGAATAAGGGCCAAGTTGATAACTATTTAGACAAGCTTATTGCCTCACTTGGAGGTAGTACAAAAGGAACTTTCAAAAGCAAAGGAGTTATCACAAAGCAGTGCAAATCTATCGACTATAGAAAGTCTAGTGAGTCTAGCTGCTGAGCTAGAAATAAAACTGGAAGTTATGAAGAGTGCAAAGGAAAGCTGGGATACTACATTTGAATCCACCCTGCAGCTTCATAAACAATTTTTGGATAAGTACAACTTAACCCTACCAACAATTAGTGATAAAAACAAGGGGGAAGTTAGTAAGGAAATCAGTAAGGAAGTATGAACGGATACAGAAGGATACAAAATGATACATCAGTACAACAAAGGTACACTTGTATATAATTTTTGAAGGCATTGTAAACTTTTTGTATAAGTATATTCCTAGGGGGAGTACTTAGCGTACTTAGGAAATATTTTGATGAAATGTACAGAAGTAATGATAAGTGTTTTTGCCACTAATATCAAAGGGGGAGATTGTTAATCTCTAAGTTCTGTTGATGATTAGTGACCAACACTTAGTCATTCAATTAGGCAGTTTTAGTTGGCTATCACTGTGGCCGAGCTAAAACTATGCAAGGCCGAGAAACAATGCCGAGCAGTTTTTTAGTTTCTCGAGTTACATTGCCAAGCTGAGTATAGACAGGGATGTTAAGTGCCGAGCAACAAACAGTTAAGTGCCGAGCATAATAGTTTTTGTATACATGTCTGGAATGATACAAACTTCAAGAATAAGTGATCCGGCTGACTTATATAAGCATTTTGGGCTGACTAATGTATGCATTTAATATTCTTATACGGAGTTAGTTATGCATTTAATTGTTTTATCCTATGCATGACTCATTGTAAACATTTAATTGTTTTACCATCATGGTATGGATATTGGATCTTGATCGTTGATCTAGATCTCACTATAATATTTGTATAGCTATATTAGATTGCTTCAAAAACCCTATTTTGTGTGTGTAAAAAGGAGACAATAGAGTAATTGTCTAAGTGACTGCATTTTTGAAGTGAAATGCATAGAGGGTTATTTTGTTTAGAAGCAGAGATCAAGCAAAGTATAACACAGTGAACAACAAAGAATAGAAATATTAGATTATGAGATCATAGAGGTACTAAAAAGAGGAGATCTGTCATCAGTATTAGAGTGCATATCGAAGGATCAATACTTGAGACTTTTTAATCATTGCATCAGGTGAAAATATCTTAACAGAGTGGTTTTAGTAGGCCTTTCTTTATCTCTTAACAGAGTGCTTACTTCATTATAAGTTTAAATCCTTTAATAGGGTAGATTGTAATGATCTGAAGCTCTTAACCAGGTAGACCTTTCACAGGGTAGATTACATTTTGTAATCAAACATTGTAACCTTAACAGGTACACTTTATTATTGAAGTAGTGGAGAATTTTGTGGGTGTCATCCCCACCCCAGTTTTACCTATTTGGGTTTCTGGGTTACCAAGTTATTGTGTTATGAGTTGTTTACTTCATTGTATGATTGTTATATGAGTTTACTGAGATTACATTAGATTCATATGTATGAATGTGGATCAGTTTGTTTTAAGGGTTTAATTTTGAAGATCTGATTCACCCCCCCTCTTAGTATCTTGCTTTCCCATTATTGTATTTCCAACATATTTTTAGTCTCAATCTTGTGTACAAGACTACAAGGGGAGTACATTAAGCTTGTATAGGGCTGCGAGGTCTCAATATTTCTTGCGAGACTATGAATTTTGAGTGTTTTTAGGGCTATAGGCCTTAATTTATCTTGCAAAACTACAAGGGATAGTCATGAATGGATGTCCTTACTAGACACTTTTAGATAGAAGCTACCCGAATCACCTCTGAAAGTATCATTATCTTTGTGCAAGGATTGATCTAAGTGGATTACCTGGATCACCTGAAGATTTTACACTCATCATATGTATTCCCAAGGGCGTTCTAAAGCATGAGTGTGGTATGAGGGAGCCTATGTGATTCAAACATTGTGCCTCTTTTCAAAACCTGCAACATGCATAGTATTAGAAAAATCCAACATCACTTTTGTGTAAGGCAAAGGAATATCAAGTGTGGGCAAATATTTTGATACGAAACCAAATTTTCCTTAGATAGATTATGTTTTATGTGTCTTTGATCATGTTAAGACCCGTGGAAATCATTTGAACATACACATGACAATACTATTCATAGGGTTTTTCGTTGAGACCTCACAAATGCTTGTATTATGCAAGGTTTCTTTGTCCCTTGCTTGATTGTTTGAAGACTACTTTATGCATCACATTTTCTTTGAAAACTTGATTATGAACTTCAAGCTTTCTATTAAAAATTAAATTTCTTACTGTCACAAATTGTTAATCAATCAAATCAAGTTTTTTGAGTCAAAAAATGGTCTTTTATGTTTGTTGTCTCAATCTCGCCTGTATTAATAAGAAATATCGCATGAATGTCATCTGGTTTATTGAGGTCTGTAGTATAGTTTTTGATCTGATTGGTTTTGGCCTTTAATTTTCTCTTAGTTGGTTTACAAAGTTTATACTTGACTTTTTTGGTATCTTGGTCTGAAACTAGTAGGTTAGGGATTGTCTTTAGCTAGAAAAGATCACCTAGATTCCTTGGTTACATTCTTGATTAGTAAATATGTTCACTTTCCTATCTTGTTTGGCTATCTTTATCCTTATATTGATTTTATATCTTGACTCAAGTCATAAGTTTCATACACGTGGATCTTACCTGCAGCTTGGGCACTTTGTGGTAAGTCATCTTGATCTTATGTTACTCTCTTTTACTTTTGATAAGTGAATAGGCTCTTCTAGGGTGGAAATCAAGTTGTCTTATTTGATCTTAATTAGCTCTTTACATTATCATTCATGCTAGTAACAACTAGATGTCATATTTATCAAGGAAAGTAACCATCAATTAGCTTTGAAGAATTACCTTTTCCTACTAGGCATCAGCATCATCAAGACAAAGAACCTCACGTTACCTTTGAAAAAGAGGGGGATAGTATCAAAGTTTGCTTTGATCCTTTTGGAAGCACCTTTGATAGCATCTATGAGACACCTCTTGCCTCATCAAGATATGAAAATAGTTTATCTCTCACCAAGTCTAGAAAGGATCATAACAAGCGATTGAATGATCTCTTTGAGCACAATCAAAGGTTAAGACAAATGGAGTTAGAAATAAAGGCTTACATGGAGAAACAAGAAACCGATTTGGATCAACAATTCAATACCAATTTCCTTTTGAGATCATGAGAATAATACACATCTAAGATATCCCCCAAGGTCACAACACAATGGATTTGATTCACCTCCAAGATCTTCACATTCTACGTCTAACTCTCAACATGGCAACAATGCAGAGCATGAGATTTTTGAAGAAGAGCTCCTAAAATTTCAATAAGATGACCATTATCAAAGACTAATGTTAAAAGCATTGGAAAAAAAATGGTGATCAACATTTCATGCACTTGGCTTCTAAAGGGCTGAAACTCCCTCATGACTTTGATGTTGATAGATTGATTCGAAGAAGATAACCCTCACCTTTGGAAGTTTCCATAAAGGAAATACAAAATTTGAAAAATGAAATGTCAAAATTAAAAAGGGAAAAGGAGAAGCCTAAGTCATCATTTTCTATGGAATACATATGTGCTCTACCTTTTGAAAAGTATCTATACATGATGCCTTTTCCAAGACATATTGATATTACAAAGTATGACAAGTATGATAGAAATGGGGATCCACGTTACCATGTCCAACAATTATATGATTTGAGTATAGACTTTATGCATGATGACACTTATCTTATGAGACTCTTTCCTAGGAGAATAAATGGCCAAGCCATAGAGTGGTTCACAAAAATCACACCTCCACTCAAGTATTTTGATGAGTTAGTGCAAAGTTTTATTCAACAATACTCTTATAATATCCAACACCTTGTGACAATGCTTGACCTATGCAACATCAAACAAAAACAAGGTGAACCTTTTGTTACATTCTTGCAAATATGTAGAAAGATACACTCAAGACACCCATGACAACTTCCATAAAATGAGAAGATTGATATCTTTGTTAATAATCTCATACCTGAGTTGTATTATGATCTTAGAAAGCAAGTCTTTTTCACCTTTAATGATATGATTGAAAGTGATTTTTGAATAGAGGATGTTTTGGTCAAAAAGGGTGAGATCACATTGAGCAAGGATAAGTCCACAAATGGTAATGGATATAAAAAAGACAAGAACAAGCCTTGGACTAAGAAAAATCATCTGGTCAATGATGGTGTTGTTGATGAGTCTTAGGCTAAAGAGCCCATTTTTAACTTGGCTAGTTTTATCCTAACAACCAAACAACAAGAAGCAGCAAGATCTAATGATTCTAATAAGACTAAATCTTCATGGGCACCTAAGCCTAAATGTGATTTTACTCCCTTGGGAGATTCATATGATGTGATAAGTTTAAGACTTTAATTTCCAAAAAGATTATCACACTACCTGAATATGCTAAACCATATGAGCCAGAGGTGAAACCTAAGTGGTGGAATGACAATCATTATTTTTACTATCATAAGAACAAAGGACACAAGACCAAAAATTGCATAAATTTGAAACATGTCATTCAAGATCTTATTGAGGATAGGAAATTTGGAGTGGATGGTCTTGTTGATTCTGATCATAAATCCTTCAAAGAACCATTCCCTAAGTATGCCAAAGGAGAAACATCAAACAAGGATGATGTAGCTAAGATACACTATACTTATGCGAACAGTAACAACGTTATCAATATGGTTGAACCTATGATTGAAAACATTAACATGGTGAGACCTAATGGACCCAACTATGATTCATATATTGATGAGGCACCTATGGTTACCTTGAGAGGTATTGGTTCTTCCACACAATCCCAATCTTACAATGAGTTTAACCACATGATCATGCTTAGAGGTGTCCACTCTCCTTCACATATGGAAAGTCTAAATGTTGTCACTAGGAGTCGACCCAAGGTTGTGCTCTAAGGTCCTAATTTCTCCAAGAAAGATAATCCTAAGCAAGTTGAATCTTCTTCCAAGAAAGTTTCTACTTCCAGTAAGTCAAACTACAATCTAGTAGATCAACTTCAGCATACTTCAGCCCATATTTCAATCTTTTAGTTGCTAGAATTATCACCTATACACAAGGAGATCTTAGAGAAAGATTTACAAACAACAAATATCCCCAAAGACATTGATACTGATCAATTCCAGACCATGGTTAATCACATTGGTGCTCCACATTACCCTTCATTTTTTTAAGAAGATGACATGTCTTTAAGTCATCCCCATAACCTTACCTTACATATTGAAATCCAAATATGCCAAACCCAAGTCAAATGCGTGTTGATAGATAATGGTGTTGTGTTAAATATTTTTTTCTTTCAGTGTGGTTAAGTAGTTGGGATTGCTAGAGTTCACCATTGATGACACAAGGAGGGTTAATAGATGGGGCCAAAGGCTCTCCCAACTACCAAACCAACTTGCAGATACAATGTGAAAGAAACAACAACACAGTGAGAGAAGAAACAACAGAGATCCTTTTCATTAATTGATCAAAATCATTACATGTCAGGTTGTAAGGACTTCCTAGATTGGGCCATATACATTCAATGAATTAAAAATTGATCTTCATACATGCGAGGTCACAGACCTAATTTATAGATAATTCAATCCTTCTTAGTCTATCGTTTAAGACTGATATCAAAATCCTACTACCCTACTTCCCATAGAAACAAATATATACAAGAGTCCAACAGAGAGGTCGACACTCAAATCCATAAGTGAGACCCAGATTTAGGTCCACACAGATGCCAATGAGAGACCCCAAATTAATTAAGTCATAGAAATTAAGTGAAGAAGTCGGCCACCAGATACAACTCCAAAATAAACACCTAAGGCAAAGGATGACAAAGAAAAAGAGTGAATCGGGCAAAGAACAACCCGAGCAAGAGAAATAGGACTCAGGACAAGCATACCTGAGAAATAGAAGACAAACCTGAGTGACAGAAAAGAACTCAGAAATAAGCATGCCCAAGCGATAGAAACCTGAGCAACAGAGACCAACTTGGAACAAGCATAACTGAGAAAAAAAAGACAAACCCGAGTGACAGAATACTCCTCAAGTAGCCTCCAAAAAAACTAGAGAACAAAACAAACATCTTTTTGGTTGAGCAGGATTGCCAAGGACCCAAGATGCTCCTACATCAATTGATCCAAGGAAGAAGATTATTATTAGAGCCCATGATAAAGTTGAAATGTATTCCAAAGGATTGATTGTGTTACCTATTTGGGTTTTTCGAGTAGAAAAAGACGTGGTCTTTCAAGTTCTTGATATTCCCCTTGTATACAATATATTTCTAGGGTGACCATGGATCCATTATATGCAAGCGGTTCCCTCTACCTACCATCAGTATATAAAGTTTCCTTTTAATGGTATCTAGATTTCCATTCCAGGGGATAATTCTATGTCTATCAATACACTTATTGTTGAATCCTTAGTACCACACAATAGAGCGACTGATGAAACTAAGACTACTCTTGTTGATTGTGAGAAGTTAAAAATGCTAAAAATTGGAATGTGGAAAATTTGGTCATGCTCGGTCTGTGCTCTGCTAGGATTTTTTCACCTTGTGTCCATCTCTACATTTTCGTCCTTCACACATACCGCAGTTATTGTAGGAAATAGTTTAGTATTTATGGCTTCGGCCACTTCCCACCAAGCAGTTGATGCTGGTGTTGGTGTGGTTTCAGATAGCAATAGTTCCACCAAGAAAACACCCCCGCAAGTTTGTACCCAAAGTATTCCATGAGGTATGGCTCAGCCTGATATTGTTTTACCTATTAATGAATTCAATGATGCATGCACTTGGCTTGAATCGCACACCCTGATTGGCTATTTTCTGGGTTGCAACCCCCCTGAACATGTTCTCAAGGACTGGGTTGTGAAGAACTGGACTCCTCATGGAATCTGCCTGGAAGGCATTCAGAGCCTTACTAAAGGCTTTTTCCTTTTTCACTTTTCTAACCCCTCCCATGTGGAGGCTATCTTTGCCAAAGGTCCCTGGAATATCAGGACCTCGCTGTTAATTTTCCAATGCTAGTCTCATGACTTCTCTGCCTCTGATGACAAGAAGCTCAAGGTCCTAGTGTGAGTCGACTTCCCTGGTCTCCCCTTACCTTGTTGGCCTTTCATGCAAGCCATAGTGCAAAATATTGGTAGGGTTATATGTCTCGAGCATGATCATTTTCTTAATTTGTGCCCTCACAAGAGGCTCTGTGTTGAGGTTGACCTTTCTAGGGACCTTAAAGAGTCCATAGAGATTCAGGTTGGTGATACCACCTTCACCCAAAAGGTGCTCTATCTTAACCTTCCTAATACTTTCTTCCACTGTCAATCAGCGGAGCATAAGATTAAGGATTTCCCTCTGGTAGTTCCTTGCTCCAAGCCTACTCCTAAGGATACTAATCCACAACTGGTTGAGGCTGGCAAAAAAGAAGCTGGAAAAAAAGATGAATGGGTCACTGTCGATCACCGTAACAAGCTCCCCAAGTAGCCTATTTTGGCTCCTGCCTCCCATCCACCACCCGCTGATAACATGGTTTTTTTGGAAACCCCTGTTATCAAAGTTTCAAACCCTATTGAGCAGGGGAAAAATGTTTCCATCACCCAAGTTTTTGTTCCTGCAGTCAGGTTGCCTTCTATGGCTGCCGAAATTGTTCCCTCTAGTTCCTTCTGCCGCTCTCACAGCCCTTTTGGGCATGTTGAGGCAATGCATACTGGCATGCAGGACAAGCGGCGTAATATTTCTCTAGATTTTCCTGGGTCTAGTTTTGTCCCAGGGTATTTGTCTAATAGTTTTGCCTCCCTTGGGGATGAGGATGGAATGGATGACACTATTATTCCATGAAGTACATCTCTTGGAATGTTCATGGGTTAACAGACCTTCACAGAAAATATTCTGTCAGGGATTTCCGTAAGCGGTTTTGTTACCTAGATGTTTTATGCCTCCAGGAAGTTAAGATTTATGGTTTCATGCTTGATGCTGCTTGTAAATTTATTTGGCCTAAGAGCCTTGCTCTCTATTCTCAGCACGAGGCTAGCTGAGGTAGAGTTGTCACTCTCCTCTCTCCTCATTGGCATTCTTTGCTGGTTAGTCATGGTTTGGATCCCATGCAACGAGTGGTTTGGGCCACTTTCATTATTGAGAATCATTCCTTTGGCATAGTTAATGTTTATGCTCCCAATGATGCTGTTGAAAGATCTCACCTTTGGCGGTGGCTTGCAGATTCTCTTCCACCTACTACTTGGATTTTTTGTGGGGACTTCAATATGGTGGAAATGGCGGCTGACAAGGATGGTTTTCTACCATTTCGATGGATAGCTGGTGAGAGAGAAGCCTGGTACTACATGCACAATAAATTAGGCCTTTTTGATCCCAATTTGGGTCATCGCCATTCTGATGGGGTCTGGCACACTTGGTCTAATTACAGGGCTTCTTCTGACAGAATTCATAAAAGGCTTGACCGTGCCATGATCTCGACTCAATCTTTTTTTTCCTTCTCTCATAAGCAAGCCTTACCTATCCTTCCTCTTGTTGATGTGACCTTGTCAGACCACTATACCATCCAATTTAATATTGTTTGGCAGACAGCTAAGGCTAGGCCTCCCACCATGCAATTCTACTTTAATACTTCTATCCTTTAGCATCCTACCACTATGGCCCACATTCATTGGGTTTGGAACCTGGAGCCTAGACCCACCTACTTGACAGGTTGGATTCAATGGTGGAATGATGCCCTCAGGCATACGAATCACTTTTTACGCATCTATGGCTGATAATTGGCCAACTTTCATCGTAGAGCTTATGATGCCAACACCAAAGCCTTGCGTATTACCATTGTAGCCCTTGCTTAGAACCCATTCAATCAAGAGTTTCAATTCAATCTTTCCAAGTTACGTCATCAGAAACAAGTGGCCGACAACCATCCTACCAGAGGAGCCCAGATCAAAGCCAGACTGCACTGGTTAAAGGTTGGAGATCAAGTCTCTAAAGATTTTTTTACTGCCCTCCATCCTTGGCATACCAGTACAGGCATGGCCAAAATCTGTGAAGGTTCTTCTCTTTTCACAGAGCTTCCTGATGTTTTGCAAGCCTTTGTTCACCATTATGAACAAGTCTTTGCTACTCAGGGCTGTTCCCTTGCTAGCGAGAAGGCTCTCAAGGATTGCATCACGGTGGTTCCTTAGTGTCTCTCCCCTACTCAGTGGGTCTTTTGTGACCAAATTCTATCCCTATAGGATCTTTGAGAAGCTGTGTTCGCCATGGCTGATGACAAAGCCCCTGGTTGTGATGGCTTTCCCTGTGAGTTTTACAAAACCCTATGGGATGCCATCAGCCCAGATCTTCACCAAGTTTATCTGGAGGCCTTTCATACCCAATCTTTTGGGGATATCATCAATCAGGGGAGTATCAAGTTCATTCCCAAGTCTGGGGATCCTGAAGATATTTGTAACTGGCGGCCCATCACTTTTCTCAATGTCTCTTATAAGATCATTGCGAAAGCTCTGGCTCTTAAGATCTGACACATGCTTCTGCAAATTGTTTAGCCTGAACAAACAGGGTTTATTAAATCAAGATTTATTCTTGACAACATCATTATTGTTTGGGAAGGTATGGAATGGGCTCGAAAGTTTAACCAGGAAGCCCTTTTTCTCAAAATCGATTTTGCTAAAGCTTATGATCATATTGAATGGCATTTTATCCTTGCTATGCTTCATGCTATGCGTTTCAGCCCAAGATTTCTTCAATCTGTGCAGATGCTCTTCAATGATGCCTCCACCTGCATTACCATTAATGGCCGACAGTCTTCCAACTTCAGCCTTTTTTGTTCCATTTGCCAGGGCTGCCCTCTGGCTCCTACCCTTTATGTGTTAGCGGCCAAAGGGTTTGGATATTTTCTTGCTCATTCCATTTCTATGGGAACTGTTAGGGGAATCTCCTTGCTGAATTCTTCTCAACAGCTGGTCAATGGCCATTTCACCGATGATTCCTTCCTCACCTTGGCGGAGAATGAAGAGAATATCAAGGCAACCTTGCAGTGTTTAGACACTTTTTGCCTGGCCTCTGGCTCTACCATTCAGTGGCACAAAAACCTCTATTATAGACAGTCAGCTCTTCCCAAGCCTCCCTAGCTTTCACAGTTTGGTTGGACAAAAATTCAGCATGGGGAGATATTCCAGTTTCTGGGTATTCCTTTTGCTTTTCAAGGCAATCCTACTGATCTATGGAATGCAGTGCTTTCTAAGATTGAAAAAAAGCTTACTTACTAGATCACAAAGCTACTTTCCCTCGCAGGAAAATTCTAGATCTGCTCCAAAGTTCTGGCTGCTACGCATGTTTAATACTCCTCTTGTTGGGCCCCCTCCAAATCCTCTTACAAACGGCTCGAGAAACTTCTCAGGGATTTTCTTTGGGCCTCTGGTATTGATCATCAGGGCTTTCACAGAGTCACCTAGGACTTTTGTTGCCTTCCTAAGTCCTCTGGCGGGCTTGGTTTAATTGATACCTAGAAGCAAGGACATGCTCTTTGTGCCAAGTGGATTGTGCGTTGCCTCTCTGGTGATGAATCCTGGAAAATTCTTCTTCGACACTGCATTTCCTCAGGATTTCCTCTCCATAAGCCTTCCTGGAAGGGGATTGGCTTTCAAAACCTTTTGGTTATGAGGGAGCCTATTCAGATTCAGGGCACTTTTATTGCCAAAAGTATCTAGAGAGCCTGGGAGTCTATCAAGCCTTGGCTTTGGTGGACTGGAAATGGTTTTCGTGATGGTCTTTCTTTCAACCAACAGAACATTTGGTGGTCTCCTCTTTTTTCCCAGCAAGGGATTCCTCTTGCCAGAATGCAAGGAGTTAGTGCTCTTTGATTCCACAAGCATGGATTTCAGACCCCTAAAGATTTCTTTTCCAGAAGTACCATGAGTCTTCGATCCTGGGATGATCTCTGAGTTCAGTTTCGGCTCATCCGCCCAGATCGTCTGACTTTTGACTTGCTGGTTTCTGCCATTCTGCCTCACCTCTTGCACAAATTGGGAATTCAGTCTGTTAGACCATGGTGGAAAGATTTGAAGTGGTATCCTACCACTCCATTCACCAGTTACAAGCCAAAACTTGGGTATTCTTGGCTTATGCCTCATTTGCCCATGACTGATTCACTCAATCACTGCTAGCATCTTTCCTCTTCACAGAAGAGTTGGGGGTGGAGATTTCACATCATTTGGGATGCTGTTACTGAGCCTAAAATTTCTCATTTTGCCTAGTTTTTGTTATACCAGGGCTTTTCGTTGGGAGCTGGGCTCAGACATATGGGGGTTCCTGACCCCAAATGCCCTTTTTGTGGTCACTCAGAGACTCTCATGCATATTTTCTGGTTTTGTCATTGTGCTCAAAATTACTGGAATTGGATTCATGACTTTTTTGCTCCCTTTAGGCCAGAACCCTTTTCTTGGCACATGATTCTCCTTGGTGACTCACCCAGAATGCCCTCCCAGTTCACCCAGATTTGGCATTCCTTTCGGCTGGAAATTTTATTTACTTTGTGGAAAGATAGAAATGCTGTACTTTTTTCTCACAGTTCTCAAGATATTCATGTTTCTCTTTTTGATAAAGTGTGTATTTGTAATAATGTCATGATGTAGATTCAGGTACAAGCTGACAAAGTGGCCTTAGAGGTTGCCCACTTACAGGAGTTTCTCCAACACTGGGGGAATGCCCCTTGCACTATTGCCCGAGTGCCTCCTGATTCTCTCACAGCTGATCATACACCACCCAGAGGGTGACATCGTAGTCGAAGTTCCTCTACCAGACACCCCAGGACCCCATGGAAATGGCATCGCCACTCCCCCTCCCTACCTCCTCGGAGGGATGCAGGTTCTGGGTGGCCTCTTGTGCTTTCTTCTACTGGTGTTGCTCAGCCTTCGGCCTCTGCTCCTGATAATCAGGGAAAGTTCCCTCGCCTGGTGCTGGCTATCTCGCCCAGGAGGGAGGAAGGAGAAGTTGAAAAAGAAGATCCTGAAGATGGATGGGCCATCCCTGATCAAGCTCCTGTGCCCACTGTCTGAGGCAAATCGGATGATAGAGATCCTCCTCCTTCTGCTACTGCTCTCACAGCCTAAGAGGCTCTAGTTTTATATTTTTTTTGATGAATAGATATTTGTTTCCGGCCTAGGTGCTGTGTGAACTTGTGGAGTGATTTTTTTCCCCCGGCCCTTTTTTTGTGAATTTTGTACTTTAATATTTATATTAATAGTAAAGGCCTCTATTCATCAAAAAATTGGAATGTCAAAATATCAACTAGATTCCATTGCTACACTCCCATTCTCACCTCGTTCTTATGGAAAACCTTTAGAGGATAAGAAGCCTTCATCTTCTACTATGACATGTTATGGGACCTTTTTCCAATCCTAAATACCCCTAGAAGATGAAAAATAAGAACAATCTATTAGAGAATGGATCTATAGAAAAGGAAGCTGAGGAAGTTGTTCTTATTGTAACAGTCTCTTGTAAAAGATATGGAAAGGGCTATGAATTCCTAGCTAGGATGGGTTACCCAGGTCATGGTCCTTTGAACAATAAGAAACATGATCTTGCTGAACCTATGAGTCATACCAATGAAAGGAAATCTAAGGATAAGACTTGCTTGGGATTCTCTAATGAGCAACTTGTTTTTGACTCGTCTCCTGATAATTCTAGTGAATCTGAAGAAGAGATTGTTCCTACTCATAGTTTTAGCCAAGATAGGGAAAAATTTGTTCTCTCTACTATCATCCTTTGGAATGGAGAAGGACCTTCATTGGATCATGATGATGAAACTTCTACAACACACAAAAATGATGAGTCTATGTTGAAGATCCTAATAGAGAACGTATTCACAAGAACATGGCTCAGTTGTTACAAAGAGGACATTGTATTGACTCATAGGAATATGAATGGGATTCTCTCTCATTCAAATCAATATAATTGGAAATATATGCGGTACATACTTATGCTAACCAATCTAAAGTGGTCGACGAGTCACATGTAGGACCTGATGAGACAAACTTATATGCTGCTTTCATTGATCAAGTTAACCATGCTAGGAATCAAATGGTATAGGTACTTTTGAGGGAGACCTTATAGAATCTGAACATCTTGTCGCTAGAGAGACATCCCCCATATAAATTATTTTTAAACTACCACTTCCCTTCCACTCATGTACCTTAACCTTATTGATTGGTCACAACATAACCAACAACCTACATTACCTTCTTTCCAAAATGACTATGAAATAGCCTGCTACCTCAATGCTATTGAGCCCGTAGTTTCTTCCACCAGTGAACCAGAAAAAAACATGGCTGAGATAGATATCAATTACCTTAGTCATAAAATAAAAATAAAATTGAAACATAACAGGCTCTCTGATGGCGAAACCCACTTTATGGCGCTGTCAGAGCCTAAAAAAGTAAAAAAAAAATGATGTATCTAAGGGTGAAAAACCTCTTCAGGGCACCCAAGGATGAGGTACTTGGTAGTCTTCCTAGTTATTTTCAAGATAGACCTTCAGTATTTATAGAGCCAACACATACTATAAGTCTTGGGACAAATGAAGCACATCAGATCATACATTTGGATTAGTCTCTGTCAGCTGATGAAAAGAAACAATTCACTAAGTTCTTTAGGGAGAAGAAAATTAATTTTGCTTGGACATATGTAGATATGCCAGGTATGGACACTAATCTAATTACTATTTATCCTTTTCTTAAGCTTTAAAGACCATTTTCTTCAAGTATTTTACAATCTTTTTCCTTTTCCTCTCCATAGTGCTAGCCTTCAAATCCATAGAGATTTTGGACTTAGCTTCCTCATAATTTCCAAAACATTTGGCTGATCCATCAATCTCCTCCACCAGTAGAGTTGTTATAGCTATAGAAGTCTCATCAACATTTACTTCATTAGGTAATTTCCTTAGCCATGATACCCTCAGCACTACTGCATGAACATAGGTGAAATCAGTATCCACTAGGAAACAAATCTCTTCATAGTGTTTCTCAACTAGTGATTTGGGAACTCTGCTTCCCAGTCTCATCTTTTTCTTAAATTCAACAAAGTATGTTCCCATTATATTATTAAAGTTACCACCTAATTGGTCAATAAATACATTGATCTATTGTGTAATTGGTTGGTCTATCTTCCATATAATATCACCAAAAGTAGGAAATGTATTATGTACATAGAAAAATATGCAAACTAGCAAAGAACCAAACTTACATATTGAGTTCTTTTCCTTTCATATTGAAGAAAGGTTCTCGGCCAGCTATGTCAAGTGAATCTCAGCAAGGTCATATGTATGGCCCTTCTTCATAATCTTCTAAGCTTGGTCGACTGCTATACATGGGACACTGTCCAGTCATCTTGACTAATAGAACTTGTGAGCAATAACCCTAACTACAAAATCAAGCTCCGAATCCTTCATTCTTGATATTGTCATTCCTCTTTTATTCTAGACAGCTTCAGTGTATTATTCTATATTTTCCTTACTATGACATCTCATGGTTCTCTTCCCGTTGATAGTTGGATAGCCAGTTACCCTTTCAATGATTTCCTTTGTAATCCTAACTGGTCCATTATCCAGCCATATGTTCATGTTGTGTACACAGCTAAGGACAATCTTGATCCATTCCATTTTGAAGTCGATCAGGAAATCTAGGGCATGAGTTAACCCTCTCTCAGCTAGATGTTTATACTCATCTTTTAGGGTTCCGTCTATGCACAATTTGTTTTAAGATTCCCTTAACTCATGATCTCAAATTTTGCTAACTTTGCACATATAACATGATCTAACATCATGAATCATCAGTAACTTGGGTGGAATCGATGATAGGGCTCTGGTCAGATCACCCTGGATGGCGCTTTTAGGAACTACCCTGAAATTAGGAGCCGTACAGGTATCGCTCGTTACCAATTGAACTTTTCTCAACTCCTTCTCTATACCCTTAGCTGCTATGAAAGAACATGTGGCCATGATTTATAAAAATAGGGTTTCAAAGATGACGAACAGAGTACCTTGGTAGATATTGAAATTCACACTATTCACTTAAGATTGCCGATGACACACTGTAGAAATATTCAAAAAATATTTGTTGAAATCAAGTTCTCAAATGTTCAATCACTCTGTAAAATCCTTAATTGCATGGTGAAAATGAAAATGAATTGTTCTTCCTTTATATAAATTCCAACGGTCGAAATTAGGTTAGCATTAAATGTTCTTTCCATTGAGTGAGTGCCATACAGTTTTCCTCTGCCGACTCACAAAATTTGCCTATCACTCAGTCACAACCCATACTCGGTCATCATACAAAACTTACTCGGTCAACCATACCAGCTTAGCATACACTAGAGAACTTGGTCTTAGTGCACAATAAGATTGTTGCTTGACACCTATAGTGCATATTAACTTTTCATGGTACATGTCTTAAAATGTATCCTGATGCATCTTTACATATGCAGATATGGACTTTTGCAGTTTTATATGTTAGGAGCTGATGAAAGATGTGAAATATAAATACAGTTCCTCACATACCTCATTTTCTTAGTTGGTGATGGTGTGATCACCTGATCCATTGGATTGGGTGACCTTGGCTGTAGTAGCTTCACTGCTGCTCGGTTCCTCTTTTCTTATCCATGTCTAGTTCATCTGTGCTCTAATATGCTCAATAGTAGGAGCAGGTACCCTTGTTTTGCAATCTCTCCTAGTATGACCAATTTTAAGACAATTATAACAAACTAGGCTTCCAATCATCCAACTCTTAGATTTTCCTCTGAAGTGTGTCTTTATGTAGTTTTCTGGAACATATCCATACTCACCATAGGAATGAAAACTATGTCATGTGTTGTAATCCCAATTGTAAGTGTTTTCTTTCCTAGGTGCTTTTGCTTGTGTCTTTGATGTCCATTGTTGTTTAGCATTAGATCTACAATCTTGTGCTCTATGTCCAAATTTCTGACAGTTGTAACAATACCCATTGAATCTAGGTGTGGGAGGTGCATTTCTTGCCTTTGTCCAACATTCATGTACCTAATGTCCAAACTTCTTACAGTTAAAGAAATAACCATTGAACTTAGGTTTAGGATTGAACTTACCATTCATGCTTTGGTAGATTTTTGTTGTGTGTCCTAGTTTTCCAAAGTGGTAGCATATAGGCTTGTTGTTCTTTGTCTTTACATTCCTCTTTTCACCAATCTTAGATGATTCTCCTTTCTCAGAAGATGTATGTTGTTCGGTATGACCTAGTCTAGAAGAGTCCTTAGATCTTCTTGATATCTTGTGTATAGTTAGAAAATGGAAGAACTTCCATTGTAGACATGTTTATCCTTTTGCGTAAGTGGTTTGGGGTCATGACAAGTGCCTTGAATGGGTTCCTGATCTTGACATGGCTTCCCCCCTGTTTTGTCCCTGTTTCCACTCCTGTTTAGCCTGATTTCTCCATTCTAAACTGCAAACTGGTGATTCTGGGCTTCAGGGTCAGGGTTGACATTTTAGGTCTATGTCAACCTCAACCCTATCCTAGGTCAAGGTTGACCTCGACCTTGACCCAGGGTTCAGATCCTGGGGTCTCACAGTTTTTGGAGGTCAGCCTTTGAAAAAAGTATTTCCCGCTTCCGGGTCGGCTGTTTTGAGTTCCAAAGCATTGATTCCTAAATTATATTTAATATAGGTCCTCTCCTATGGGTAAAGGCTTTAATGGGAATTTAATCCTCCTATGTAGGCCTCCTTAGAAGATTTTTCCCTAATTTCATATAAAAAGGAAGTCTCTCTCTCTCATTTTCTCTAAGTCTTCTAAGTGATACTAAGTTCTCTATTGAAGCCTATGCATCCTTGATAAATTGAGAAACATCATCAAGAAAGAAATCAAGAAAGCATCCATCCATCCATCCATCCAAGTATCCATTTTCATGAAGGAGATCCATTGGAGGCCATTGAAGGATTGAAGCTACATAGTGCCCTTTTGGTGATCTCTCCATCCACCTTCTTCCAAGCCTATTTCAAATTCAAGAACCCATTCAAGACTTGGTGTTGGAGATCTACAAGCAAGAGATTGAAGACATCCTACCTTTCTACATTAAACATTTTGAGGCATACTTGTGGATTCAAGGATTCGAATCAGCCACAAGGACTTTTTCAAGCAAGGTTAATTTATGCATTTACTTTGTCCATTTCTGCAATTTCATTTACATATATTTGAGGTTAATTCCAAAACTAGGGTTTGACGAAGGAAAACCCCTCCCCCACAATAAACAATCCCCTTTTTCTTGTAGGTACAAGTACAGAACAGTTGATTTGAGACCAGATTTGGATACCCTTTTTGGCTTTCTTTTAGACGGCGCGAACATATTTTCTGTCAGATCTGTGTAGGTCAGGGTCAACATTATTGGTTTAGGGTTGACATTTGTGGGTCAAGGTCTACCTTTTTCATAAGATGACATCAGAATGGAAAAATATTTTTTGGTTTTGTTCGTCTCTGTGTTCCGGTTTGGGATCAATTGTCAGTTTTTCCAGAAACTCAATACGGACCTCAGAAAACAACATTCTTTGATCTGCAATATTTCAAGGTTAGTGCATTTCTCCTAATCCTTCAATTACTATCATATATCATTTCTATATATATAATTAACAGAATTTAAGGTATCTCCTTTGTTATTCTCCTTTCCAAATAGTTGATTCATTTGTGCATTAGCCCTTCCTTGGGGTTGATCAACTTGGATCTCCCATTTGTGCATTTGGGAATAAA
>MU225710.1:2397560-2422894 GCA_018584345.1 Thuja plicata | reverse complement strand
AGTATCCATTTTCATGAAGGAGATCCATTGGAGGCCATTGAAGGATTGAAGCTACATAGTGCCCTTTTGGTGATCTCTCCATCAACCTTCTTCCAAGCCTATTCCAAATTCAAGAACCCATTCAAGACTTGGTGTTGGAGATCTACAAGAAATATATTGAAGACATCCTACCTTTCTACATTCCACATTTTGAGGCATACTTGTGGATTCAAGGATTTGAATCAGCCACAAGGACTTTTTCAAGCAAGGTGAATTTATGCATTTACTTTGTCCATTTCTGCAGTTTCAATTACATATATTTGAGGTTAATTTTGAAACTGGGGTTTGACCAAGGCAAACCCATCCCCCACAAAAAAAATCCCCTTTTTCTTGCAGGTACAGGTATGGAACAGCTGATTTGAGACCAGATCTGAATACCCTTTTCAGCTTTCTTTCAGACGGCGTGAATAGATTTTCTGTCGGACCTATGCAGGTTAGGGTCGACATTATTGGGTCAGGGTTGACATTTTTGGGTCAAGGTCAACCTTTTTCATAAGATGACATCAGAAAAAAAAAATATTTATGGGTTTTGTTCGTCTCTGCATTCCTGTTCGGGATCAACTATCGGTTTTTCCAGAAACTCAATATAGACCTCAGAAAATAGCATTCTTTGATCTGCAATATTTCAAGGTTAGTGCCTTTTTTCCTATTCCTTCAGTTACTATCATATATCATTTCTATACATATAATTAACAGAATTTAAGGTATCTCCTTTGTTATTCTCCTTTCCAAATAGTTGATTCATTTGTGCATTAGCCCTTCCTTGGGGTTGATCAACTTGGATCTCCCATTTGTGCATTTGGGAATAAAAAAGGAACATCTTATCTTCTCCCTAATCAAAATTGCAATATACAATCAATACAATTCAATTCAATTAAGGTTAGGGAATTCAATACAATCTAGGCAACTCAAAGAACAATTTATACATCAACACATTTCCTATTTCAAACATTACATTTCAAGATAATCAATAATCAATCCAACCATTCTTCCTTAATACATTATACATTTTTAATAAACATATCTCTATTTCAATCCTCCCTTTTACATTTTGGTAAGATAGGTATTTACCATCCTCCAACATATTTTTATATCTTACATCTTGTATGCACACACACACTTTTCATAATTAGGGTAAGAAGTAATCTTATATACCTTACGGATCTGGCATTGAGATCTAGATCAACGATCAAGATCAAATACTTATGCTTCTTGGACATTCTAGTTTTTTGATTGGATCTTTGCCACGTATTAGATCAAATAATTTAATGTGTAATTAACTCCGTTGAGAACATTAAATACCCAAATAATTTGGCCCAAAATAGTTTACCTTAAAGTTTGTGCCATTCTTGACATGTATGAAAAAACTATCTTGCTTGGCAAATGAAAAATTTTGCGCTTGACATGGACTAATCAATTTCACTCGGCTTCTGTGTAACTTAGCAATAACTACTGCTTAGCCTATACTAGATAGCTCAGTCACAGTGATGAACGACTAACCTGCATGGATAAATGACTAAGTGTGGGATACTAATGATCAACAAAACTTAGAGATCAACAGTTAGATTTACACAAGGCATACATCTTGTAGGACTGAAGATAACTAGAGGTCTTATATATGTGGTATAAAGTTTTAGTTGAATATTGGATTAATTTTTTAGGCCACTAATTCACCCCCCTCCCCCCCTCGCTCTTAGTTATTCTAACATGTATGAGTTATAGCTTATGTTGAATGGATCTCCAACATTGTACCTATATCTAAACATGATAAATCTATTCATGTATGCATTGATTTTTGAGATCTTAACAAAGATTTCCCAAATGATGACTTTCCACTTCCAAACATTGACAATATAGTGGATATGAATGCGGGTTATGAAATGTACTCTCTCATGGATGGTTTCTCAGGATACAATCATATTAAAATAGCTCCTGGAGATCAAGAAAATACTGCCTTCGCATGTGCATACAGAACCTTTTGTTGGAACATCATGCCATTTGGCCTCAAAAATGTCGGGGCTACCTATTAAAGAGTTGTGACTACTATCTTTCATGAAATGATGCATAGAAATATGGAGTATTATGTGGATGATACCTTGGAAAAATCTAAAAAAAGGAATAGACATCTTGGTGACTTGAGTTTTATCTTAGACAGGATGGAACAATTCCAACTTAGATTAAACCGTAAGAAATGTGCTTTTGGAGTCACTTCAAGAAAATTACTTGGATATATCATTTCAGCTAAGGGAATAGAGGTTAACCCTGAAAAGGTCCAAGTTATAATGGAGATTCCACCTCCCAAAAATATATGTCAATTAAGGAGCCTACAAGGACACCTTCAGTCCATCAGGAGGTTCATATCTCAATTTTCTGACAGAGCTCAACCTTTTAATAAAAATCTACAAAAAGGAGCTTCATGTACATGGAACGAGGAATGTGAGACAAGTATCAATTAGATCACAAAATATTTGGCCAAACCTCCAGTCTTAATGCCTCCTATTCTAGGGAAACCTCTTATTTTGTACACCTCAGCTACAACCATGTCCTTGGGGGAATTATTGGCACAACAAGATGAACATGAGAAAGAAAGATTTATATACTACATCAGCAAAACATTAGTATCTTATGAAATCAATTACAAAAACATTGAAAAATCTTGCCTTGAAGTGGTATTTGCATCTCAAAAACTCAGACATTACATGTTGACACATACTACTTAGCTTGTCGTAAAAATTGATCCTTTAAAATATTTACTAAATAAAGCTAATCTTGCTGGTTGACTCGCTAAATGGATGATGATTATCTCTAAATTTGACATTGAGTACATTGATTGTAAGGCCATAAAAGGACAAGCAATTGTTGATCAACTAGAAGAATTCCCTCTACAAGATGATGCTCCTATACAAATTGATTTTCCTGATTCATCCATTATGTATGTGACTGAGTGAATATGGAAGATGTTCTTTGATGGATTTCACACAAAGAATGGTGCTGGAGATGGTGTTTTGTTTGTCACACCTCATGGATACACTATCCCAAAGTCATATAAGTTTTTATTTCCTTGCACAAACCACATAGAAGAATATGAGGCTTTGACAAATGGGATTAAAATTGCCATTGAATGGAGGATCACTGAGCTACATTTTTTGGATACTCTCAGCTCATTATAAATTAGACTAATGATGACTATCAAACCAAAGATGTGAAATTGATTCCTTGAAAGAAGATGATTCATGATCTCAAGAATTACTTCACTTTCATCACATTCCAACAAATCCCTAGAGCCAAAAATATGGTGCTTGTTGCCATGGCCACTTTGGCTTCTATCTTACAATTGGAAGAGCATGATTCCATATTTCAATTCCTGGACAAAGAACTACACTACCCTTCCTATGATTCCCTTGAAAATTGCCTCATATGTACTATGATTGGTCATGATTCCTCTCGATATGATAAAATTTACTCTTACCTGCATGACCAAGTCATTCTTGATAATCTAACCCGTAATGAGAAATGATAACTCATTTGCAACGCTTCTTGCTATACCCTCATCTCTGGTGACTTGTTTAGGAAGGGTCTAGATGGAACACTTATTAGGTGTCTAGAGAAAGATCAGTTTGAACGTACATTATCTAAAGTCCATGATGGTGTATGTGGGTCCCACTCTAATAGTCTTGTGCTATCTTGAAAGATACTGAGGGTTGGTTATTATTGGCCTACTATGAAGACAGATGTTGTGTGCTATGCTAAGTCTTGTAAGAAGTGCCAGATGCACTGGAATTTGATCAATGTTCCAGGAAGGGAACTTATTCCATCTATTACACATTGGCCTTTTCAGTAGTGGGCTTTTGATTTGGTGGGTCAAATACATCCTAACTCATCTAGTGGATACAAGTTTATGATTACTGCAATAGAATATTTCACAAAGTGGGTTGAGGCTATTCCTATTTTGGTTTCTACTGGGAAACAAGTGTCTTTGTTCATCCTCAATCATATCATCTGTCACTATGGCATACCTTCCTCCATAGTTACTGATAATTGAGGACAATTCAAAAACAAGGATCTCAAGTAGTTATGTAAACAATTCAAGATTAAAAAACACTGGTCCTCAATTTATGAACCTCAAGGTAATGACCAGGATAAAGCTTCTAATAGGCCACTGCTGAAAATTTTTCATAGAACAATTAATAAATTAGGAGGAGAATCAGACTTACAAATTAATCTTGCATTATGGGCCTATAGAACTAGCATTCACACACCTACTGGAGCTACCCCCTTTGCGCTTGTTTATGGATATGAAGTTTTCTTACCCCTTGAGGTTGAGATACCTTCCCTAAGATTCTCATCAAAGGGTCTCATCACATATGAATACTATAGAATGATGCACATACAAGAGATAGAACTTTTGGATGAGTGTAGAAGAGCTGCATTTAACCACATGAGGGTATGTCAGAAAAGGATGTCAAAAATCTATAATAAAAAAATCATTCAAGAGAAATTCAGGTTGGAGATCTCATCCTGAGAAAGAATACCAAAAATCAATAGAAAAGAGCACAGAAAGGGAAGTTTGAACCAAATTGGTTGGGTCCCTACATAGTTACTACTGCTTTTGGATTCGGTGCCTATCATATTTTTACACCTGAGGGAGAACAGCTCCCTGAACCTATCATCATCCTTCATTTGAATAAATTCTATGCATGGTGCTCTAGAGCTTTGTACATATCTTAAATGTCCTGAAAAAGATCTAAAAATCATAAAATGTCCTAAAAAAATTTAAAAAAAAAATTGTTATATGATACTAAAAAAATTTTAAAAAAATCAAAAGTACAAAAAATTTGAAAAAGAAAAAAATGTGCCTTGGTAAAAACCTGGAAACAAGAACCTTGGTAGAAAAATTAGAAAATAATTCAAGTGGTGAAAATTTGGAAATAGACACTACTTGAAACCCATGCGCTTATGTCTATCAGCATGTCGCTTTGCGCTTCAAACCCTTTTGACTTCCATCTCCAATATCTTTGGTCTAGGATTGATCTTTGTCTAGTGATAGGGGGGCATAAGTTGTATCCTCCTTTGGTGTGCGATGATGTTTCTTAGTGGCTCACCCGCAACAATGTTTCTCAACACTTCCTTTGACATCGAGTGTTTCTTGACACTTATTAGATATGCTACCTTGATTTGATGCTTGTCTACAGTCTAGGATTGTGTGATATTTCTCACCTATAGCCACAAGTCCTAGCGAGTCAGTGATTATTCCTTTTTACTCTACACTTAAACTGAAATGACTGAGACATGTGATGACTTATTTTCTTTGTGTGTTGACTGATTAAATATTTTCATTGAATAATTCTTCCTTAGTCTCTCCATGATGTTACGACTAGAGAACTAAGGACATGGGGCATGTTCTCTTTGGTTTTTGCCTATGGGTATTTCTTTGGTGATCTTGGGTATCTCTTGCTTTTACCCCTTGGACATTGGGTAGATCTAGAGCTATATCCTTGACTGTTACATTGTGTTTTCTTATGCACAAACAATTCAAGTCATCCTAGACTCGTATGCCTTGATGTTTATGGTTACTTGCAACATTAACTTGGAAATAATGTTCAAGTCATCTTGGCCCTTATGCCTTAGTGCTTACATGTGTTTCCTACATTCTATCCAATATAGATCATATTCATATTGTCATAGTTGCGCTTGCACTAGTGACGGTTGTATGATCTTGCGATGTACCTTAATAAGGCTCGATGATAAAAATAAGGACCTATCTAATTGACCCTTGCAAATCACACTTTGCATCTTCATAGTAGTTTGCATTTTTAGGGTTCATTTTTTAGTTTTCATTAGAGCTAGGAGAGATTCTCCTTCATCATTTTGGATGGATAGTCAGTTGTGCTTGGTCGCATATGTTCCCTATCGCTCATTACATTTTGACCTAAATTTTCAAAATCTCAAATTTCTACAAAAATTGCACCCTTACCTAATTTCAATGTCTTGGATCCATTTTAGGGATTGAAATCAAAATCTGACTTCATCTTGGTTGTCAAAATCATATTTTCAAATTCTTTTCTTCTAGGTGCAGTTGACTAGCCCTTTGAGGCTAATCTCTTGAATCTTTTTGAGGCAATCACCATTTCTTCTTCTGCATCATCATTGCATCACCTTTCTTCTTTTATTTGACCTAATTCTAATGCTATACCTTTTTGGTCAACCTTATTCAAATTGGTGAAATTTTTCATCACTTGGTGGTCAACCTTGGTCTTGCATGCTTATCAATCATATTGAACCTTATCTTATCCTGATTTGATCAAATCTATCTCACTTATGCATCTCCTCTACCTCATTTTGATTTTGATCCCGAGGGGGCAGGAATAACCTATCTTTCAAAGCTGCAAATTGATTCTGGCATCTTATTGTCTTGTCTTTTAATATTTGTTTCACTGTTAAGATTTTCTTACTGTGCATTGCAATCTTTCTATCTTTTCTAGTTCTCATTCGACCAAGTTTGAGATTAGTTGTTTTACTGTGCTTTGTTCAATCAAGTTCAGAGTCAGATCTCTATAAGTTACCTTGACATCATCTTTCTTTGACCTAATGTGTTCCCAGATCGCTCACACATTAGTCAAAAAGGGAAAAATATAATCACCCAAAAATGGTCTGGTAGAATATGAGCCCCTTTCTAAATAATAAAATTTAAATACTAGACTATATCTTGTACTTAATCAATTTTGTATATTTATTTAATCTCTTATTTTCTTGATCAAATCACTACTTAATCATTTGTTTGATTATATCCTAAAGTTTGACCACTTTATCCTATGCTTTATTTAATTAAGAGAACATGCTCCCTTTTAATTAAATGAAAAACCTTTTAATTAAATAATAAATCCACCTTATCCTATGTGTGCACATGAAAAAGGAATTTCCTAATTTAAAATAAAAATAAAAAGACTTTTTGTCTACACATTGAATGCACACTTTCCAAGATGAGTGGAATCTCCTTTTGCCTCTTTATCCTAGCCACTAATTTCTTTTGCCTCTTAATCTCCTTCACTCCCACCAAAACTCTACCTAACCTTTAATCTCAACCACTCATTTTCCACCTCTTAATCCTAGCCCTTCATTTTCATTGCAATTCTATAAATGGAGGCTCTCTCCTCACTCTTGAAAAAAGGATAATAGATTACTCACTTATGTTATTCTATCACTTTGTTTACTTTCATCCTTAGAGAATTCTTGATCACTCTTGCATTCTATATTATTATTTCCCTATTGTATTTAGCTTAAATCACATAGATTAACTAGGAGGTATTGTAATCTTTCTAGATTAGCTTTTCTTTCCTTGTTCTTGCATTTGGATCACAGCTTAGCTCTTGCATTTTATCTTAGATTATCTCTCATTTGCATTATCATTTGAATCTTCAATTCTATGGTACACCATCCAAGGGTATTTTCTTAAGGTTCATTTGAGAGCCACCATTCACACTATCTTAGATTCTTGCACATCATATATAGGAAGCTAAAAGCCACTTCTTGAGACTTCCCTCTTCATGGATTCTCTCAAGTGTAATGGTTTATAGAAGTGCGTCATTTTGATCACACAATTAGAACATAATTATACCTTCCCATGAACAATAATTTGATGCAAAATATTGCCACCTAGATACACTTCTCCATAATATGCATCATAGGAAGAGAACCACTTCTTGATAGGAGTCATATGATATACAACTTGATTCAATCAGCTTGATTAAATAGCATTAGCATAAATAAATCACATTCATCAAAGAATGTTTTTGAAAGAGTAATATGTATTTTTCTTATTTTAGCACTCCTTCGCATGCCCTAATTTACCATAGTCTTATAAATTAACTTTACCCTTTTCTATTAATTTATTGGAATGAACAATAGAATTATATCGCCATATAGAATTTTTCTAATATTCTTTTGATACTTATTTATTCTTGGGCTTTCTCCAAATATGTAATGTATCATTTTGGCTCTCTTCCATGGTTTTATTTATTTCCTTTGTGAGTAAAATAGTAACAAGGGAATCCAAATTTGGGTGTTTTATCTAACTACTTAGAGAAAGGATGAGATATTATCATGATTCAGGCAAAGAGAATTAATAATATACATTTATCCTTATCTATTTTTACTTCAACAGGCCTCGACTTAATCATACTAAAATTAAATAAATTTAGATATTTTGCAATAGTTTACTAATCATTCATTTCCAAAAGCTTTAATTTTATATTCAAATAAAGTTTATTTATTTGAATCAATTTGATAGATCTCACCAATCCACTTCATTGAAGATGCACAATGGCCTTATTATAAACATTCAATGTGATAAAATCTATAAGATATAACTCAATAATTTCTTGTACAATATTTTATACAATTTCTTCCAAACATATTTAGAGATAATATTTAGTTTCTTAATATTTGTGATATCATTTTAATAATCAATCTTAAATAAAATCCTTCATATTTATCTTCTACAAATTGTAATTATTCTATTGATTTTATTAATCTCTAAATCAAAGGTAGAGACCATTATCTGCATTCAAAAATATGAAAACCCACACAAACAATAAAGAACTTGGGCCACTACTATTGAGGAATCCTCTAAAATTTAAAGAAATATATTCCCTTCCAAGTAAAACCAAGGCTTTGATACCAAATATTATCTATTAAAGGTAGACTACTACAACTGATAATTATTAAAAGAGTATGTAGATCTAAATTTTAATAATGAAATATTGGATTACCCATACAGATAGGATGTAGAAGCTGTAACATAAGAAAAGGTGGGCCAAGTCCAAGTGTGTAGAGATGGCTCGCCAAATCTAGGTTATTTTTATGGATGTGTAGATATCCTATGTTACATTAGGAATACCTCCAAATAATTTACCCTCAAACCCAAATCATATTATATAAGCCCAAAATGATGAAGGGATACTAATGCTAGGTCTTGATTTGAAGATGGAGTATGAAGATGAATTCATTTATTGTTAAAATGTATATGATATGTAAATTGATTTGCAAGATTTTGAAAGAAATAAAAACTATGATAATGAAATGATTAATAATTGAATATGATATCTGATCTGATGTATAAAATGAAATACAAGATGAAAAGAAGAAGAATGAACTCACCTTGAAAGCTAGGAGAGGAGGAACAAACTTCAATTTTGCAAATGACTATTGCAAAATTACCAAAATCAAAAACTAATCTAAATCTATATTTTCTGACTGTGAAATTTGTAGATCCAAAGGAAAACACTGATACAAGTAAGCCTAGTCCAAAAAATTTGGCCTTGTCCTACAAACTCAGAAATTGATGAAATCTATAGTAGATTTGGCACAGGTCTTGAAACTCTAAAATTATGGATCTAAAACCAGAAGAGCTTGTTCCTACACAAAAGAAAAAGGTAAATAGGTTGATGGAAATGGGATAGCCTTGGTCAAGCCCCTATATAGGAATCAACCTTGAAATGAAATACGGAAATTGTATAAACACGATAAATGTCATATTTACTTTGCATGGAAAACCCTCATGGATGGATGTAGAAAATAGTCAACTCCACAAGGATGCTTGTATGCTTGGAAGATGTTGTATAATCAAGGATGCCTTCAAAATTCAATGGATCTACACTTTGCAATCCTAGATCTTCAATGAATGTATGCTTGAAATCATGGATGGAGAAGATGAATGGATCTTCATGCTTTCTTGAGATTTCTTCCACTAGGTCACCATGGGAGAGAAACTTGAGTCAAGGAGAGAATATTGCTTTTTTTATGAATCAAAGAAGACTTGGATACTTGGAGATCTTTAATGGATGCTTGCCTTCAAATATTGAATCCACCACCTTACACAACATGAATGCTTGATCTCTTTCACTTGAAGGATATTTTTCTCATGAATGTTATGGATAGTAATTAATGGATAGATTTTATAAATAATGGTTTACAATAATAATGGATTGTAGATGTCAAAATGAGAGGAGAAGACCCCCTTTTATACTCATTTTGGGATTCAAAATTGCTGGGATGAACACACTGATATTGGTAAATAAAAGACTCATGCATTGGGCCTAGAGCCCACTTAAAATCAACCCCCAAGGACAAGGCTGAATTGGGTCAGCCTAGTCCTAGAGGGGTTGATTTCAAAGTAGATCTAGGGCATGGGAAATGTGCAAAGTATGAAGGAAATAACATGACAGAATTGAGAAATCAAGCATAAAGACCTTAAGATCTAGGAATCACTAAAATGGGGTCTAGTAGGTCCTAAAAGACATCCAATTAATGGGTGCTAACTTTTTCAGATGGTACATTTAGCCCCCACTTTAGCTAAATTATGAGACAAGCTCGTTCTAATGGTAAAGTAGATCAAATGCATAAGACTATCTCATTAAGGCTAAGGAGATGAAGAAACATCAAGCCCCCAAGTGACTTAAGTCCTCATCAAAAATTAAAATAAAATAAGAGAGGCATCACTCGCTCATGCGAGAGAGAGAGAGAGAGAGAGAGAGAGAGAGAGAGAGAGAGAGTTTGTCTTATTGTGAACCACACAAGAGAAAGCACTAAAAAAGATGGAAACAAATAGTCTAGCAAGTTGTATTATTGATGCAGTCAAGGTAGAGGATCCAAGAATGGACAATCCAAACCTTACAACCAATACAACACAATGGAAAACACAAAGCATAATACATAATAGAGATCGAAGATACCTGTTAGAATAATTGAGAGGGAGGGGTGAATCAGTTAGAATTAGTCTCCTCCAAATTATCCTACAATCCCAAATTTCTCCAGATGTATACGAAAACAAATTCAAACATATAATCTAACTCGGTGAAAATTTATTATGTAATCTCAAACTTTCATCAATAGTGTTTACCAAATGTCAGTAAATTAATACTGTGATTACTGATCTAGGTTAATAAAGTAAAGTGTAAAGTAAAATAACAATCCACGATATTCATGCACATTGACACATAGATTCTTAACGTGGAAACCCTACTAAGTGAAAAACCACTTTGGATTGGTAACCCAAAATATTTTCACTCTTTTTAAGTGAGCTTGGTGAAGAGCCAACCCTGTTCAAGGTTACAATGCACACTGTTATATGTGAGCTTCTTAGAGGATTTAAAATTAACAGTTCTCTCTTGACCATGCATTCACTATGGGGTCAACAAGAAAACACTCAACATTCTTTGAATGTTATAATAAATTCTTCACTATCCTACTCGATTAAGATATTTGTCTGTAACAATGGTTAAATTGATACAGTAGTGATTTGATTCAAATACAACTCTATTTTGAAAATATTTAGATCTATGCTAAGTACATAATACCTCTGATCAATTTTTACTTCTTCAGTTCATCTCATACTTCATAAATTTTATGCTTGGTAATCCTCTTTCCTCTGTCACTCGATTATGTCTGCAGAAAATGCTTGGTTCTATCTTTAACCAGTTTGATCAGTCATGCATTAAATTTGCATGTATGTGCATCAACTATAGCATCCTTGTGTTCATAATGAATCTCTTGTCTCTTATATAGAAATCATATCTCATTTAATTTTTATCCTTCAAATTTTTTTTCTTAATCTCCATCGTTCATTTTCCCGCTTGATCCTTTCTCGGTAGTTGTGTTAAAAACATGTTTCAATCTTTGTCGTATGATCTTGTTTGAATTTTCATAACCGTTTGATCAAATAAAAAACTTTATATTTTACCTCAAAATCATCAATTGCCATCTCACCATCCTAGTCGGCCTCAATTTGAATTAACTGCTCTATCTTAGTGTTAAACATGTTGTGTTGGCAATCCCTAACTCGGTTATCACTATGCTCAGTATACACCGTGTTTTACTTAGTTATTACTGACTCTCGATGTATACAAAACTCTTCATTTACCAACCACATAAACATTGTTTGTTCTAGATCTCCAAATCATAACAAATGTTTTCCACCATAATAATGCTCAAATAAGTTGACATCAATGACAATAAATTAATTGATAATGTTTATCGTCACTTCTGCAACTCGGTTGAATATCAACAAATGACTTCAAACATATAATCAGTTGTAGTTCATTAATCTCTCCCTTTGGCATTGATGGAAACACAATATGAAATATGCAATATAAAATTCCATACAACAAAATACCTAACTTATGTTCTATAACTACAACAATTCTATAGCTCTCCTTAGCTTGAATATAAGTTGTGTCAGTATAAACAAAAACTTACCATGCAGACTCTCCCTGTAATTTTGACTTTTCAGCTCTTGAATCTCTCTGTAGATTAGATATGTATTTTCTTTCCCTTTCTTTGTGCTCCCTCAATGAGTAGGTATTCTATCGATCAAATCTCTCCCTTAGATGGATATATATTTCATTGATTCATCTCTCCCTTTATATTTCATTTATCAACTCTCTCCCTTTAACAACAATGCCAAAAATCAATATGCAGCTCTTTAGTAGCCAAATAAAATATCTCTAATTTTTGGTGTAGTAGGTACCTTTCAGTGTACTCATATGTCTATGTTAGTCTAGTTCAGCTTTGCATCAACATGATTGATATTTTGATTTCATGTAGGTTCATACAACCTCCTACTCAGCTCAGTTACCAATAGACAAGGGACGAACCTATAGTCTACCTCTCAAGTACTCAAATGTATCCTTCGGTAAGGGTTTTGTGAATATATCTGCAAGTTGTTCTTTTGATTGTATATATTCTAGTATTAATTTTTTATCTTGTACTTGTTCCCTCGAGTAGTGATATTTACTAGATATGTCATTTGTCTTTGCATGTGTCATAGGATTCTTTGAAATATTTATAGAACTTGTATTAACACAATAAATTATCACTGGTTTAGTTATCTCCTCATTCATTCATTTCAACACAACTAAAGAATCAATAAAACTAATGTCGTCTCTTAATAAACAATCTCCTGAAACTATAACTGGAAAATAGATCATCATAACTAAGCTTCAACTGCACAACTAAATCTGCATCTATGAACATAGCATAATGTACATGTCTACAACATGAATATAAACATGCAAGGCTCCAACATATCCATATTGATAATTACATACATAACACTAATGCATATTATATGTTGTCATCAATGACAAACACATAGTCAACTACTGGCACAAAGGAAAATCTCCAACAATTAGTACCGAGGCCGAGTGATAAAATTGTCATTGGCACCAAATGGATCTTCAGAAACAAACTAAATGAAGATGGGAATGTAACCAAAAATAAAGCAAAATTGGTTTTCAAAGGGTATGCACAAGAAGAAGGAATTGACTATGGAGAAAATTTTGCACCCGTTGCTAGACTTGAAGGAGTAAGAATACTACTTGCATATGTTACATCTAAAGAATTCAAGGTATATCATATGGATGTGAAGTCTACATTTTTAAATGGAATACTAGAAGAAGAGGTATACATTGAACAAACTGGGGGACTTGTTGATCCTGATCAGATGCACATGGTATGTAAGTTACACAAAGCATTATATGGACTTAAACATTCACCGAGAGAATGATATGAAAGATTGCAATCTTATCTTATAAGCATTGGATTTATTAGAAAAAGTGACAACAACAATTTGTATTTAAAAGGAGGAAATGATGATAAGACACTTATTGCTAAAATATTTGTTGATGATAATATATTTGGGAGTAATGATAACTTATGCACTTCATTTTCTGATGAAATGAGGAAAGATATTGAAATGTTGATGTTTGGTGAGATAAAAAATTTCCTAGGATTGCAAGTATTACAGAAGACTGCAGGTATCTACATTACTCAATCAAAATACACCAAGGAAGTACTAAAGACATTTAGAATGGAAGAATCAAAACCAGTCAGAACACCTATGGTGATAGGATGCAAACTGAAAAAGGAAGACAAGACACCTAAGGTGAATCAGACATTGTATAGATCTATGATTGGTAAATTGATGTATGTTGTTCACACAAGACCTGGCATAGCACACACAATTGGAATATTTGCAATATTTTCTGCTAACCCTAGAGAAGCACATATGACTTCTGTGAAAAGAATTTTTAGATATTTGAAGTATACTGAGGATTATAGACTATGGTATAAAAGAGAAGGAAAGTTTGAATTAAAAGTTTATACTGATGTTAATTGGGCTAGGAACATAGATGATAGAAAAAGCACTAATGGTGGAGCAATCTTTATTGGAGAAATACTAGTTACTTGGATAAGAAAGAAGCAAGGATGCATATCTCAGTCAAATGCAGAAGTAAATTATGTTGTTGCTGCTACAAATTGTTTGAACATAGCATGGATAAAACAATTGGGATATGCATGTTTTGATTCATGTTGTTTTATGATTTTAGATTGTTTGGTTAAGAGCACTTATCATGTTTCATCTGGATAATGAATTTTGAGTTAATTTGGTGAAGTTGACTATGTGAAGCGACGCATCTACTTATCTTGAGTTGTGCGATTATAATTGCTTTGTGTTTTTGGTTTGGCCGACTTGGAAGTTAAATATTTTCTAAAAGTTGACTTGACATTATCTTTGGAGGAAGATACTTATAGTAGATCATTTGTGATCTACAAGTGAGTAGAATTAAAAATAGTAGAGTACAAACCAGAGTAGAATGTTTGATGTGTTGAGTCAGTAAAGCTACATCATTCATCAGTTGAAGATCTATGTGAAGAAGCAGAGAGAGAATAAAATTAACTGGAACTGATCAAGATTACAGGTCTAATTCATAGTTCATTATCAAATATAGTGTATATGTTCTATGCAGAAGGTTGTAGCCTTCACCATTTGAAAAGTGTGCTCTTAGACAGTGTTTCCTCACCCCTAATAGAGTTATCTGTAAAAGACTCCTAGTAGGGTCTGACCTTTGACCAGGTCTCTTTACTTATTGCATTGTAAAGATCAACTCCTAATAGGGTTGTAAGATCTTCTAACAGGGATCATTATACACTAGTGCAGTTCTTTGTGGGTGCTAATTACCATTGGGTTTTTTTACCTATTTTGGGTTTCCTCGTAACCAAAATTGTGGTGTTATTATTTTTGTTATCTTGTTGTGTTTTCTCTTTATGTTATTATGTACTTAATTGGTTAAAGAATTGAATCTTGTAGATAACTTATTCACCCCCCCTCCTCTCAGTTATCTCTTGGGACTATACCTAACAATTGGTATCAGATCCAAGTGCCTTGGAGAGAAAGCCTAACAGCTTAAGGTAGATCAAATGGCATACTTTAGAAAAGAGAGTCCTAAATTTGATGGAGAGGATTATCTTGACTCGAAGAACAAAATGATAACATATTTACAGTGCGTTGATTTTGAGATCTATGAAGCAGCTACTCAAAGGATTGATGTTCCCACTTTGAAAGATCTTGCAAAAGAAGATTCTACAATCAAACAAAAGGAAGTATTCACACAAACTGAAATTGCAAAAGAATCCCTTATAAGTGCATTGTCTGATAGTGAGTTCTCTGAGATTAAGAAAGAAGATAAAGCCTATAAAATATGGAAGTATCTAGAAGACATGTTTGAAGGAGATATCCAAGCAAAGAATGCACGTAGAAAAACATGGAAGAAGAGATATAACACTTTAGAGATGCTACCTGAAGAAAACATCAGAGCATACAATCAGAGGACTAATGAAGTAGTTGCAGAAATTAGAAACAATAGTGGAGAAATTACAAAGGAAGACATAATGGATAAATTGATGACTACACTGACAATAGATTATGAGAGAAAGATAAATATCTTGGATGAGACTATGCAATTCTCAAAAGACTTCAAGATAGAGACCTTGATCAACAAAATTTCAGCATTTGAGATATCAAAGTTGAAGATAGAACCTAAAATTGAAACAACCTTCAAAGCCTCAGTCCATGGTAAGAAATCTATGAAAACTTCTAGTAATTTTGATAATGAAGATGAGGATAAGGAACTAGAACAAATCATTTTTATGATCGCTAAGAAAGAAACAAAAGGAAAAGGGAAATATAAAGGACAGTTACCATTTAAATGCTTTTCATGCAACAAGGTTGGTCATTTTGCATCCAAGTGCCCTACAAGAGTCAAAAAGTTCAGAACTAATTACAAGCCTAAATATACAAAGGAATGCTACCATGTTGAAGATTGAGTGACAGATGAAGATTCATGAGAAGATGAAATTGGATTCATTACAATTAAAGATATTAGAAATATTGAAAAAATGCTTGATGAAATGGACATTGAAGATGAAAATAAAGCACAATAATTGGCATTAGTTTCCAAAGTAGACATCAGTATAGACTGGATCATTGACAGTGGGTTTTCACATCACATGATAGGAGACAAAGATAGATTTGTACATCTGGATAAGTACAATGGTGGTATGACTATATTTGGAGACAACACTCCTAAGCCTATTATAGGAAGAGGAGCTATCACTTTGGATGGAAAGAACAACACTGATGATGTTTTGTATGTTGATGGTCTACATCATAACCTACTAAGTGTTGGATAGTTTATTGACAAAGGATATCAGTTGGAATTCAAAAACAACTGTATATGTAAAATGTGGCCTTCTTATTTAACCATACACTTCAACATGGTCATTGTTCACCAGTCACATACAAGAATGGATATGAAATTATCCATCCTGCATTCCTGCGTGAGTCGACCTGTTGCCTCCTATCTAGATGGGGTTTTTGAATAGCTCTTAGAATAGAGAATCCAACAACCTAGACCAATCTAAGAATGGAGGATTTAATCTAGAAATGTAGTGAAATATTAATCTAGGAATGAAAGATTGCTAGATTAATCTAAGAAATAAGCATGAGATTAAGATATGAAATGAACATGATAGTAAACTAGAAAAAAAATTAATCTAAGAATGCTTGAAAGAAGCTAAACTAGACATGATTAATCATAGAAAATGATATTATTCTATTGCATGAAAACTATTGAATTGAAATGCAGTAAGGATTTGATGCAACAATGAATTCTCTCCCTTTTTTTAATGAGAAATGAGGAAGTTCTTTTATAGACTGAGAGTCTGTTCAGAATGGAAAGTTTCCTTTGAGAGAAACGGTTAAATTATTGAAATCCAGTTGAGAATAGAAAGTTTCTTTTGAGAGAAATAATCAACTATTGTCTTTTTTAGCGAAGGAAGCAGTTAAATGATTAGTTGCACTTTTGAATTTAAGTTAACTCAAAGTTTCTATTTCTGAACTGGAGAGAATATTTTGGAGAGAATATTTAATTAAATAAATAGAATATGACCTCATAAATGTATTTTCTCAATTATTTGAATGATTAAGTTCAATTATTGAAATGAGGATATTAATTTAATAATTAAATATTATTTAATTCCTTTTTAAGTGTTTTAGCTAAAAGGGTGAATTTAATTTAATTAAAGTGCTAGGACTTTGTAATTAAATTAATTTGATCATAAGGTTTATTTAGCCAATTACAATTGATACTTAGGAATTAAATGCAGTATGTGATTAATGCAGATTTAGGGTTTTCTGCATTTGATATTTAAGTCAAGTAGAGTCAGTCAAAAACTTAGAATTGCCTATTACAATAGGACTTTTGATGATTCAGACAAATGATAAATGAAAAAAAATTGTTTAGGGTTGTAAGATGCCAATTTTGGGGTGTTACATTTTGCCCCTTTTTGAATTGATGTGCGAGCAGTGCATTGATTCAAAAAATAGTCTGATAGGAGAATAGTTTTAAATTGATTTTGAGAATTGGTGACGCAAAGATCAATTGATGAAGGTTTCAGAGTCATCTCTAGAATAGAGCTTAACTCTCCTAAGTCTAGGTTAGATTTTTGAGACGCTGGTTAAATCAAGTTTTTGAGGGTCATCTCCAAAATGAAGCTTGATTCTCAGGAATCCAGGTTAGATTGCCCTGATACCTAATAGATTATCACTTTTCAAAAGACTATCCCCAGAATGAGGCTCAATCTTCAGGAACCAGGGTTAGATTGCCCCAATACCTGGTAGTGAGATTTCAAGAACCATCTTCAAAATGAAGCTTGACTCTCTGGAATTTGGGTTAGATTTCCCAGACACCTAATAGATGAGATTTAGAGAATAATCTCCAGAACAAAGCTTTATCCTTAGGAATCTAGGTTAGATCACCCAGACACCTAATAGATTGAAATCAGATCAGATTGATTAAGATAGATGTGATTCAATGATGTAATCATCCTACCCCCTCGGGAGAAAAATGGAAATATGACATGCCATAATGGTGATTGAAAGTGAGAAATTGCAGAGATATGTTAAATTGAAGGTCGAGAAGAACTCAGAATAGATTATGAAAGAATTTGGAAGAAATGTCAAAGATTGGAGAAAATTTTGAGTGGATATGATTCTGACAAGAAAGCGACGTCAGAAATTTGACTGCACAAGTGTCCAATCATGTCAGTTGCAAGATTTAAAATGTGATTTTGAGCTATATAGAAATGTCAGAATTTGATTTCGAGCCCAAAAACGGATTCAGAGCAATCGATTTAGCCACTTTTGAAGAGTGAAAGCAAGGATCGAACACTTGGGAAACTTGATGAAGCTAGAATGCTGAATAAGAATCCCTCATCATAAAAATCTAGGAGAACACAATGAAGTGACCATCAAAATGTTGTTGTGATGCAAGTCAAGAATGAAAATGCAATCCTATGCTAGAATGAAAGTGTAATCCTATGCGAGATGCAATTCCTAGGACGTGGTTGTTGGATCCATTGGATAGTTATCATCATAGAGAATTTTTGGAACATCAAAGTTGATACAATCCTTACTGGTTCCACTGCGACCATAAGGATATGAATATGACTTTCATCAAATTAAATATGGGAAACTAATGTAAGCATCGAGGCACAAAAGCCGAGATGACTTGAACATTGTTTCTAGTTTTGATAGAGCAAGAGCACACTAGTATCGAGGCATTCAAAGACAAGATAACCATGAGTGCACACTTGTGTAAACAAGAAGATAAATAACAAACAAGGAGATAGTACCAAACTCACCTTGGTGTACAAATAAACAAGATCGAGGGATGTGAATCTGTTCCACCTTAATGTAGAATCTCTTATCACATACACCCTGATTATTTGATATTGTTGGATCATCGGAACCACACCCACAAGCAGTAGACAAAGAAAAGTTCAATGAAATAAATGAGAACAAGCAACATAGAAATAGAAGTTCAGCATACTTCAGCCAGTTTCAAAGTTTTCAAATATGTATGTGTATAGGGGTGTATTGAAAAACACCATTATTCTTATGAGTGCTTTGTGTTTGATTGCTATTGATAGATGTTGTTTATGTTTGTGATATCCAATGTGTGTTGAGAAACACAAATGTATCCAAAGATAGTGTTAAGAAACACTGTGGGTTGGGGTGTTGAGAAACACTAGTTGATTGTGTCAGTAGTGAGTTGTTCTTCAGAAATGACAAGATTACTGACTCAAGTGTGATCCAAAGATATGATCAAATTTGGGGACCCGTGTCCCCAATGAGATTTCGAGAACCATCTCCAAAATGCAGCTTGATCCTCAGGAGTCTGAGTTAGATTGCTCAGATACCTAATAGTTGAGATTTTAAGAATCATCTATAGAATGAAGCTTGATCCTCAAGGATCTGAGTTAGATTGATCAAATACCCAATAGATTAAGATTTCAAGAATCATCTCCAGAGCGAAGCTTGATCCTCAGGGATCTGAGTTAGATTGCTCAAATACCTAACAATGATGCAATCTGATCGGGGACCCATGCCCCTAATAGCAAGAAGTGATGACTGACTTGACTCATACTACAAGGAAAAAATTGATTTGATTTCCCCTAGGCTTATGACTCTGGATCAGTGTCAAGTCAGGAGGGTTCTCAAGAGAACCGAAGCATCAAAAAAGTGACTAAAAGCTATGTACAAACTGAAGCAAAGGATTTCCAAGACTAAGTATCGATAAAGAGAGCATTGAGTACAACTCCAATTTCAATGGATTGATGTCAATATGTATATATACGTTGGTTGCATGAAAAATTGGTCAGTATGGCAATAGTAGATAGACGTAGTGAGAACCACTGGTGACTGACGCGAGAGAGATTCTCAAATAGAGAAACTGAGTAATAGCTAGGAATCAGCAGGAAGATGCACTAAGAACCACTGGTGACTAAAATGAGAGAGATTCTCAAGTAGATAGATCTTAGTAATAAGAAAAGTGACAGTAGGAAGACGTAGTGAGAACCATTGGTGACTGTCGTGAAATAGATCCCAAAAAGTGATAGGATAGTGCCCCTAGACTAGGAGGGTTGCCCCTAGAGTATGACTAGTTTCAATTGTGTTTTTGAGGGTCATCTTCAGAATGAAGCTTGACTCTCAAGAATCTAGGTTAGCTTGCCCAGACACCTAATAGATCATCACCTTTAAAAATATTGTCCCTAGAATGAGGCTCAATCTTTAGGAGTCGGGGTTAGATTGCCCTGATACCTGTTCATTGAAAGATGGTCAATAGAGATTTTTTTGGTTGATGCATCAAAGTGCCTATTGCTAGGATTTCACCAAGATGATCATTTTTTGGGACTTTTTACAATTTATAGGATTTTTTAGACATTTTGTAATTTTTTAGATTTTTTAGAGATTAAGTTGATCTCAAGCAAGATCACATTGGTGTGCCGCCAATGTCTAGCAAGGTGTAGGAAATTTCCGATGCCTTAGAAAGCTGATGGATGAGACGAATAGACAATGATGGATGAAGAGGGTGAATGCGACCCTCAAAGACAGTCTCCTCAAGGTTACCCAAGCTAGGGAAAAAATAATATAGCAATGTAGGCTCATGGAGCAGTGCTGGATAGCATATAGGATGATGACCAAATGTCATGAAAGCATGTGGTCCAAAAGAATGGACATGTCAAGAGACTTTTTGAGAAATAGTTTTTTTTCATTTTTTTTGTTCTTCATTTAGTTCAAGACCAAGGGGTCGATGTTGGATAGGATATAGCTATGATGGTGTGATTGGGATAAGGGGTGATGGAGGTATAAGTGCATATTTTAGATTATGGTAGGAATGCTCAGAGATAGGAAGGATAGTCTTGGGATAAGAAAGATCACGATAGGGTATCATGCATGAGAGAAATTGAATACCCTGATGGAAAGGATAATGCCTGTCAGGATGCATAGTGTTCATGGATACTCTCAACCTTGTCAAGATCACTAGGAGGAATATGGATTCTCACAGGCTATCTAGGTGTAAGATATGATGGATAAGATGACATGGAAGGAACTTGCCCCCAAGTGAAGAGTACAAGTAGGAGGAATTATGCATGACGCCTTTTTGCTAGGTTTTCATCATGGTACTTATCCAAGGTGCCAGAAGAAGTGGTTTTCACCATAGGATGGATTGATTTATCTTTACTTTTTCTACCAATGTGCCTATTTACCAGGTTTTCACCGAGGCACTTTTTATTTTTATTTTTTGTACTTTTGATTTTATGGAGGAAATTTAGCTTCTTTCTCTTTAGATAGTGCTCCTTTGAAGGATATTCTATGATAGGCCAAGGCCGCTGAAAGTATGCTCAAAGATGTTGATAGAGTGATGGTAGAGGATAATGATATAGAGGATAAGGGAGATGGTAGCCAAGGGTTTATGCGATAGATTGAATAAGAGGAATGGAAGGATACATGATAGATGGGTAAGAGGTAGGTGCAGGATATTGGATATTGGATAGGGTATGGTGATAAGATCAACATTGACACACACCTTTAAGGGTAGTGGCTGAATGGAGGAAAAGTGGATGGAATAGCTTGAGGCTTTGATGTATGAGCTGATATGGATCTTGGTACATGAGGACCCAAGATGGATGTAGTATTCAAGGTAATGGATTTTTGGACATGAGGACCCAAAATCAAGTTAGAAGATGAGAGATGTTTAGATGGAGCTGAAGTGGAAGACTTTGGAATCTTGGATGCCAACTCTGAATTTTCCTTTTTGTTCAAGTCTTTTAAGAGAGACTTGGGAATCCACATAAATTTTGATTTTATTTTTGTATCCAAGTCCCTTGGAAGAGACTTGGGAATCAACATAGCTTTTGAGTTTCTTTTTGTACCCAATTCCTTTGGAAGAGACTTAGGAATCCACATAGTTTTTGAGTTTCCTTTGTTTTTGGATGATTTAGAATGCAATGCAGCCATGATGGATTTAGGAACCCATATTTTCTTTGATATTATTCTTTTCTTAGTGGACCTTTGTAGTCTCTTTGTAGTCACATGTTGATTAGATGGGACATAGTGATCTTCATATGCAAGTGGATTCTTGTATTTCTTATTTTTTTGTTGCACATCCAAATTGCTTCCAAAAGACTTGGGAATTATGGATGAATAGGGCTGATATGACTGGTTCATATGAATGGGTTGATAGGGAGAGTTCCATGATTTATGTCTTTGTTGATCTTGACAGAAAATAGGGTAAGTAGATGACAAGCTAGTATTGATAGGCATTGTAGATGGAGGGATATAAGGACCCAATATAGATGGAAGGTTTGATGGTTTTAGCTTTGGGATATAGGGACCAAGGATGGATTTGAGGGATAGTGAAGGGTGATGCTTACATTTGAATGGAGGGATATAAAGTGTGGAAGGGATACCAACATCTTTAGAGTGAATTGTATTTCCAAGGCTCTTCTCTTTAGAATTCATCTGTATATCAATAGGAGTATGAGTAGATTTGATAGGAGCAATTGAAGCTTGATGTGATTTATTGTTATGGAAGGGATTTATAGGAATGATGTCTTCTTGAGGTGGATATGGAGGAGCATGGCAAGGAGATGATGGGATGCTCTGATCATGACAAGGATCTTCAGATGGTGTATAAAGGGTACTTTTCTATTGATTTTCAATAGGCCCATTAGAGATGCCAGAAAGGATATCCTAATCTTTCTTGGTAGATGGAGGGTTATCTTCCTAGAAGAAATGGAAGGGGATGATAGAATCATCATGCAACTTTTGAGATATGTGGCTTTGGTCAACCATTGAATAAAGATGAATGGTTTCTTGATATTGATCATTACTGATATTTATTTCTTCACACTTTGGATTGTCTCCTTGACATGGAGCCACTTCTAAGGATGAGGTAGGAGTGTTGAATTGCATGAAGGATTCTTGACATGCTAATGAAGTATCATTTTGAGTAGGCATGCTAAACATTGAAGCACGTGGAAGCTTTAAGTCTATGATCTTTGAAGCCTGAGAAAGTCTTGCATCTGTATGATGATTAGCTTGGATTTCTTTTAGAGGTAGTCCTTGAGAGTAGACATAGTTAGCATTAGGCTCGGTTCTTTATAGAGATGGTGTGTCTGGTTGTGAAACTTTATCAGATAGAGGAATGGTGGAAGAAGTAGATGTGATATTGGAACCATTGCTAGACATGGATTCCAGATATTGATCATGCTTGAGATTAGTATCCTCTCTAGATGATTCATTAGGATTTTCCACTTTGATTATGTCATCATCTATGAGATCTAAAATTCTATGTTTCAACTCCATGCAAGATGAAGTTTTACACTTGTTATGTCGATGATATGCAAAATAGAGACTCAAGAATCTAAATCCACATGATGTGGCTTGAGGCAATGTGATGAGATTATGCTCAAGAAGTGCTTCCAATGCTAATGTATAAGATTGTCCTAAAGGAGTAAATATTCTCTCCAAAGGATAATTAGACACTTCTTGACTTGAAATATCTTTCTTTTGTTGATAGAAAATACTTTCATTGAATTCTACCTTATTTTCCTCTACATCATCTCGAGCAAAGATAAGATTGTCATAAGACTGTTCTTGATCAAAGATGGGATTGTCATACTAAGATTTATCCATGTTGGAAGAAAGTGTGGAGATGTGAGAATCATGATCAAATAGCAAAGGACATGTTGATCTTAATGAGGATTCATCAGATGAAGTATCCTTTTCCTTCTTGTTCAATTCCTGAAGTTCAGATTTCAAAGATTCAAGTTGTTTTGATAAAGTTGTCATAAGAATATCTTCTTTTGTTTTAGACATTGTAAGATTGTCTTGATGCGCTTGCTTATAAAAATTGAAGATAAAGCATGATGAATCAGTTGATTGACTGACAGGTGCTGAAGTGATATCTAAAGTGTTGATTAAGTCCAAGACCAAAGGACAAAGGAGATAATGTCCAACTGAGACAGAGATAGAAATGAATCCGATCTTGAGTCAAGGTTGATGAACCCGCTTTCGCAACTGAGGATAAGGACATCATAGACAAATATGATAAGATTGAAATAGATAATGGGTCACTTGGACTAGCACAACAAAGTTAGATTTTGAAACAAAAATGAGTCAGATTGTCAACAGATTACAGTCAAAGACAGACGAGTAGTGATGTTGATGAGAATACAGATTTTGTGAAAATTTAGACAAAACCTTCACAAAAGAATAGTAATTTGGACAACAAGTTGATAGATTTCTCAACGTTTGATAGAAGATGCAGAAACTCAGACAAGAGTTGACAACTTAACACCTAAGAGTGTAGATTTGGAATCGTTTGAGCATTTTGATGTTTGTTTTGAATGTTTGTATGTTTGTTTTGATGTATGTTTGTTTTGATGCTTCACCCACGCAAGACACATCAAGCAGAATGTTTGTGGAAAAAATAATAGAGACACCACAATCCTAGGTAAGCCAGGGAAATATCTGTTGAAGTCCCACTTGAACCAAAGTTTAGCCATGCCTACTCATAGTGGATAACTTAGAATCTTGGAGGCACAGGATCTTCCTTACAGTGCACTCACTTCTCAGGCACACCAAGTGTTGAATCCCAAGGGTAATGAATTCTCAAGGGACTGTTGTCTCTACTAAGAGCCATGAAAGTGTGGGATGTCTTAGTCAGTCTCTGACCTTCTGCGCCAATATATAGAGGGATTTTGGATACTAGAACAAGGTTTTTAGTAAGGGCATCTATTCAGGTGGTTATACTTGCGGCTGATTAGCTCTGCTATGGAGGCCTCCCAGCCTATAGAAGTTATGTTCTATAGGTTTTAATGCACCACAAGGGTACTAAGGGAGATCTTCTTCTCGATATAACACAATCAACACATGTTCACTTTGAGATTAATCCCAATGACTGTTAGAGTATTCATATTATATCTAATAATTAATTTATTTAATTATTAGTCTATTATACTCTACGCTTAAGTTAAACTTAGGCATCTTATTATTCTTTAGGGTTTTCACCTTTAGGGTTTCGTGATTCCTTTTATAAGGATTCACCTCT